>JAGFPH010007831.1:1840-27431 GCA_018207615.1 Philaenus spumarius | reverse complement strand
CTGGATATGAATAAATATCAATTGTGATGTGTTACTTTAAATGGTTTGGAAAAAACAGAAACAATACAGAATTAATATCACAAATACTGTGATCAGTAAACTACTAACATGAAAAAGCTTTAAATACTATCGTTTTAATTTAAAGTTTTTACTAAGTTTGACTTTCACTTAATTACAATGGCAATGTTGCGAGCACCTTAGAGGAAGCTACTTACCTAATTTCATGCCAATTCGTTCTTATAGGGATTTTTATTAACTTTCCTCCCCCCCGCACCAAACAATCCTAAAATTTCGAATATCTTGTAACCTTTTTTTGTTTTTGTTTTTAACGTCCTGCTCTTTTGCACTTTAAAGCTAATGAAGACGGGACCTACAGTTTTACGTGGATTCCGAACCACTGTCAATGATGTCTGTTAAGAAAACACGCTTTAACAACCATGGCCATCACATTCTTTTACCCTTTCTTAGCGAGCACCTACGGCCCTAGAGGAAGCTACATAAAAAATTTAAAGTTTCTACCTCATCTAGAAATCTCTTAAATATGGCTTTGAAATTTCTACACCCCCCAAACACCTCTAAAATGTTGATGTTTTGTAAACCTTTCTTAGTGAGCACCTACGGCCCTAGAAGAATCTACATACAAAATTTCAAGTTTCTAGCTCATCTATAAATTATGGAAATTTGTAGTACTTTTGACCCACCTAAACACCCCCTAAAATTTCGAATTTTTTGAAAACCTTTCTTAGCGAACACCTACGGCCTTAGAGGACATACCAAATTTCATTGAAATCCGTTCAGTAGTTTTTGAGAAATCGTGATGAGTGTTTTTAAATCGTATTTTAAAAAGAAAGACACACATAAAATAGAAGAACAACAATACAATTAATTCACACAAACACAATATAATAACTACAACACTAACACAACAACAATTTGAAACTAATATTCATAACCATTTTTTATTAATATATAAGTATTTTTTATGATAAACTACTTGCCCTTGTACAGTTACTTTACATATAGACGGAACCTAACAATAACAACACGCCGACACTTACTACTCATAATAATTTATGTTTCTAGACTTTGCTCTTTTTTAGGAAAATTAATAGCGCTGCCAACCTAACACTTCGTTGTCACATGTTGAAGGTTGAATGAATTGTATATTCTTGATGTAGGCCTAGTTAGATCTATACAGATTTATGTGTAGGAATATTATAATTATAATATAACTTTCGGTTGCTCACTGTCAATTACCGTATAATATCAATAAATAGGCCTATTATTAAATTCAAATGCTCCGCTCGTTTAACTTGTAAAATTTGAAACATGCCTAAATATGTTAACAATTATTAGTTGCAGAATTATTCATAAACTCAAAACTATGGTATAGAAGTGGGGCAGACCTATATTAGAAAATTGACTATTTTAAAATCAATTTCTATTAACTTTTACTTTTTTCTAACAAATTAAATTGTGAAATCAGTCATAAATGTATTGAGAATAATTACAGGATTAACCATAATCTCAACGCTATGCCTAAAAGATAAGTCAGGCCTAAATTAATTAAAGTTTAATATTTCACTATCGATTTAGGCCGAGGGCCTAGTATGCTCACGTCAAACAACTAGGCCTATTATTGCACATTTTCGTGAACATCGTTAGACCAGTTTTAAAACTGCCGTTTTAGAGAAAATATTTACATACATAAAATTTTCACTCAATAAGTTTGGGTTAAAAGATTAAGTTCAGAAAAACAACCAGGATATAAAAACAGCTTAATAAATATTGAATTATTGAGTTTTGAGGTTAGGCCTATAACATTAAACAACTAAATGTTTATTTTAGCAGAAATATTCGTTGTTATGGTAACTACAAATAGATACAACATTAGGCATACCTCTAATAAAAAATAAACAGTTTCAAAGAAAACAGCAGATTATTGTAATGACATCTTACCTTTAATAAAAATACAGTTAAAAGAAAACAGTAGATTATTGTAATAACATCTTACCTCTAATAAAATACAGTTTAAAAGAAAACAGTACATTATTGTAATAACATCATCTTACTTCTAATAAAATACAGTTTAAAAGAAAACAGCTGATTATTGTAATGACATTGAAAACATTTGCATCAGCTGTGCTGTGTATTTTAAATGGAGAAATTTTACTTTTTAATTTAAGAAAAACGAATTTTCCCAGACTGGTGTCCAGCTCCAATAGATTCCTCGTGGCCAAAAACTGCAAATAAAATAAAAAAATAAAAAAATCCTTGGACGGAGTTTCCAGATCCGTTGTGCAGACAAACATTTTTTCTTCGCTTTAGAAGATAAGATAGACCTACTACTATTAAATTCTAATATGTCTTATTTGTTTTAATTAGGACGTATGTGTAGGAATATTATAATCTAACTTTCGGTTGCTCACTATCAATAAATTACCGTACATTATCAATAAATAGGCCTACTATTAAATTCTATTATGTCTTATTTATTTTAATTAGGATGTATGTGTAGGAATATTATAATATAACTTTAGGTTGCTCACTACCAATTACCGTATATTAACAATAAATAGGGATAATATTAAATTCTTATAATATGTACCTATTATTTATTTTTAAATAAGATGTAATTTAGTGGTTTCTTATTTTAAAATTCCTTAACGCAAGCTTTTATTGGTTTGTGTATGTTGAAACATGATTGGCCTAAACTTAAAATAAATATTATTTTGTACTAAGCTAGACATCCGAATCAAAAATGTTTTATCTGTTATTTTATTCAATTGGTTGCCATGGTAATGAATGTAAGAAATAAATGAGTTATGCATCAGCAGCAGTCTAGGCCTAAACTATAATTAATTAATTGTGTTTAAATAAATTTACCAATCTTAACGGCACATACATACATACATAATGTATGTGTTTGTGCACATCTTTGGCATAGTACGTTTTGAATAATATAAGTTTCATCTTTCAATTGTCGTATTTTAGTTTTTTTATAATGTTGCTTATTTATTGGTATAACAGCTGTTAGACGCTATGGGTTTAACGCCATACTTCATCCTGTGAATTTTTCCGACTAAATTTTTAAATATTGAAATAAAACATGTTTTTATCAAAATGAATTCTAGCCTATGTTACCCAGGAATAGTGTAGTTTTTTATTGAAACAAAAAATGTTTCAATTGGTTCAGTAGTTTCAGAGATTACCCCTTACATACAATTCATACAAACAAACAAACAAACAAACATACTCACAAACAAATTTTAGCTCTTTATAATATTAGTATAGAAGTATAGATATAGACTATAGGCCTATTATTGCAATTTCAGAGATGGTTATGTACTTTGAGGTACATTTTGGTTGCAAAACACTACACTCGGTATCTTTCGGCCCAAGGAAACAATTTAACAGATATTTTGAAGGTACAAGTTTCTTACGATGCCTGTGCAACGCTCCAGCTCTAAATATTTATTAAAAAAACACCCACTTTTCAAAAAATGGAGGGTAAAAAAAACTCATTTTTTAATTGTAACCGTACAGGAGCATAAGCAAAATAGCTCAGTTTTTTTTATTTCAGCTAAATTAATACCTTGTGTAATTGTCCTAACAGAAGTTTGGATTATTAAAAAAAAGCTGTGTCACTATAAAATAGATGACATACGTTTTTAGTAAAATGTTATGATGGGTACAGGGCAGGCTTTATTGTACACCAGCACGACTGTTGTCAGTAGCAGTGTGTGAGAGAGAGAGGGAATAAGTGTGATCAGCTGATACCGGTACTCTGTCTTTCAACGTCAACGGTCTATAAACCTTTACGAAACTATTCAGCCCTATGCGTATCTTCATTTTATTCAAACCATTGTGAATAAACATGTCTATCGTACTATGTTCCAGCTTTGCAATTACAATTAGTCATCAGATTTCTATCTAGATTGATAACGTCGTTGTTTGTGCTTCTTTGTTTCTATATAGATTAACCTCTTAGTGTATGTGACTTCAAAACCAAAACAAGCCGTAATTAAAATGATGAATTATAAATAAATAAAACCTTGAAATGAAACTTGATATTTGTTGGTTCCTAGATTGTGCTCATGTTATGTTTGAAAAACTACAATAATAATGTTTATTTGATAGCAGTTCGGTTATATAAAGTTATAATGTATAAAAATAAACCCTTTAAAATATATTATATTTTGTTAAATTAAACTATATTCAAGTAAAAACTAGAAGATAACTTCCTTGAAGCTCCAATTCTACAAAGAAAACTTTTTTAACTTCTGAAAGTAGTAAAACTAACCTAATGTACTCTATGTAACATACAGTTTTGTTGTCAATAAGTGTTAAAAGCTTTATGTTTTGTATGTAGCCTACTGAACATCGTTTGGAAATTAGGACAACCTGCATCTAATTTTTTTCATCTAAAATATTTGTTAATCACTCCACTAGGTAGAAAAGGCAGCAAACTGGGATACCATTTTGCTGCCTTTTCTACAAACATTCAAACATATCTCACTTTTATAACAACCGATTTTCTTAGTGGCATCTGATTAAAAATTAAATCTTCTAAAAAAAGTTTTTCTTTAAAAAAATTTGTATGATTTACCTTTTTTCCGGTATTTTAATTTAAAGATTTTAAAGGACCGCTATTTTGAAAATAAACATTGTAAATCCCAGGATGTAATTGTTTTTCCTGGGATTAGGTTTTTGTATCATAAAGCTATGTAATAAAATTTAAATGTATTGCAAAGAGTCGTTTCAAATTAAAAATTGTTATGTGAAAAAACAAAATGGTGGCTGTACGGGTAACTATTGGTATTCGGAAATTTTTAACATATTTTATTTAGTCCAGGAACAACACCCTAACATATCTGACATGAATTCTAAAACACCCTGTAAATAGAGATTATTGTTGACAAGACAGTTTGGAGTCAGTAAAAGTAATATTTAGCAGTCCCAGTGAGCTGAAAGGGACACCGGAAGAATAGGGGGGAAAGGAAACTACTGCGTCAGACACAGCGTTGCCAAGTCTCGTCCGCCAAATGGTTTATCGTTTTGAAAAGTGTATATAAATTCGCGTATACGTCTACAACCGCAGCGCTCCTCACTTAACTTTCGTGAACTAATAATATACAAATAATCAAAACTATGACTAATTTGGCGGCCTTCTGAAACTTAAAACTTAGGTCTGTTTTAATGTTATAAGCATGAAATAGAGGTTCGGCGATCTGGCTGCCGTATGCGGCTGCTAAATGGCCTGGCAGCCATATAGCATACGTTTTTCCCCATGTATGGCAGTCAAACAGCACCAAAATCGTGCATATATATATATATACATATATATATATATATATATAAAATTAATAAGTAATTACATTAATAAATTATAAAGACCAAATAAATAGTTTTTAATAAGTACATAGTGATAATATAGGTATCTACTGAGTTTTGTGTGAAGGGCTCTTGACTTAGCGGTTTCGCGTAATATGACATAAAACTTCAATGTGCTCTAGCGGCTACAATGTTTGGCCAAAATAAGTGATTAAGGTGTGAAATTAGTAGGAAATTTAATGTGGTTTTAGCAGAATCCAAGTTTTTCATAATTACAAGCATAGGTGTTAACTTAAAACCGACAAAATAACGAGAAAACTGGGTTTTCAACAAAGTGGGGAATTTTTGCCTTTTTTCAGCGCGCTCTAGCGGCTAAACCATTCAATCAAAAAATACATTTGAGGAATGTTTTTTGTAGGCAATTTAATGTACTTTATTTTTATATAGGAAGGTCTACCTCAAAAATCGCATATTTTTATGATTTTTTGGCAAAAAACTGAAAAAGGTCGAAATTTTTAAGGTTTTTTTGCGATTTTCCGTGTGAAGCCATATCCGTAGGAAGTAGCAAAGTTGAAATTCGGATTCAGCATCCCAAAAAACATATAGAACAAGTGAAAAAAAACTTCTATATTTTTTCCTGGCCAAATCACCATTTGACTGGACTAATAGGGATTTCTTGGGTCAAAGTAGCAAGAAAGTTAACATTTTGCAAAACTTGAAATTTTACCCTTATTTCGCACCCGTTGGTAAAATAATATATATATCTCAATAAACCGTTGGTGTACATAAAAACTTAAAACAGCAAATTTGTTTGAAAATGTTTCTTTAAAACTCGGTAGTTATAATGATATATGTGAAAATGCACATGAAAGAATTTATAGGACAAAAATTGAACAAAAGTGCAAAAATATTACGATTTTAGCATATAACAAAAGTTGCCATAGGAATCAGACTGAATCAGGTGAACGAGTGCACGAATGAATGGAACTAATGTATTAATTAACTTTTAAACTCGTCCGTTGGGTTGTATATTATATAATTCAATTTTAAATGTGACGTGTGTGTTGTGTTAGAACTATATGATAACAATTTGACGTGCATTACGCAAATTATTGGCAATTAATTTTAATTTTTATTTATTTGAATTTGTAAAGTGATTTGATAATGCCTGATAAATAGACGAAATGGTGGTCATCTGAAACAATAAACAGGACTGTGAGCAGTAACCAGAGGTAAAAGTATTTATGAAATATAATATACCCGGTCCAGTAAGGCAAATAAAACTAATTATAATGGTATATCAAAAAACTGGCAAAAGTGCAAAAATTTTACAATTTTCGCGTATAACAAACGTTGCCATAGGGCTAGGTTGACGAAAACTTGGACTCATTACAACCTCGTGGTAGCAAACATCATATAAAACAATTCAGGACTACCGGACCTCTTAGTAGGGTAGACCCCCTTTTTGAGCCTCTATTCACTGGAATAATTGTAATTCTAAGTAAATTTAATACAAGTAAGCAAAAACTATATGTATTTAAGTTGGTGAAAGTTTGTATTTGAAGTATAAAAACGTACGTACGTAAAGTGAGCGAATGTGTGTGCTTAATTATTTGAATGTATAAATTTCAGTGATTTATTTAACTTTATTTGCAGTTGTTCTCAGATTGTAGATTACAAATGGCTTGCACTAAAGAAGTTAGGCTACTGCATTTGCAACTCCACTTCCATAGCTACCACTGTAGCATTAACAGTAGACCGTTACATCGCAGTGTGCTATCCCTTCCTGGCAAGAACTTGGATCAATAAGAAAAGAACCGTTACAACGATAATTGGTGTTTGGTTGCTCGTGCCATTATATTGTATTGGATTGGTGAGAGTAATTTATTCTTAACATCAATAAATGATAAATAAAGGGTATTATTATTTTATAATTATGTTTTTAGAAATGACTTTAGATTGAACCCGTAGTAAGTACTGGCAGCTCTAAATGTAACACCACCAAATGGCATAAGACTACACCATCTCTTTCTCTCTTAAACATATCAAGAGATTTTGCCAATATCATTGTTTGTACTCAATCATTGTTTGTTTATATACAATAATGTATTTTCTGATATTTATTAATAAAACTAAACAATATTTTTTGACTTTGTTTCAGTCTCAATGCGGAGGTAAAAGCATCCATGTTTGCAACCAACTCCATCCATTGTTCACAATAGAATTCTACTTGGTATTGTTTTTCTTTGCACCGATGACGATTAAAATTATAATGTACACTTTGGTTGGAATTAAAATTTGTAAATCGTGGAAACTACGACAATGTTCAAGCAGCATTAGTACGAAGAGTGGGAACTTATCAAACCGTAAAAGCATAAACATGTCAGGTAATAGAATAGTGTTGGTAAATAATTATAAATCGTTGTATAGCTACCTAGCTGTATTACTAGGTGTTTCATGTAGTATACATAAAGAACGTTTACTAACTTAGCAACAAATTTAAGTAGGATTTGGAAAAATTTAGTATTGGGTATAGCTATGCATAGTATACCCTATGCAGCTGCCTTTATGAATCAGGCTATATTGATAGAAAGAGGGCGACAACAAGTGTTAAATAAACAAGGTGAAAATAATTTAATAACTTAATTTCTAATCCTATAAGTTTATTCTAATTTATGTTTACATATTTAATTAACCCTATGATCAACACATTCCTTGAAAAAAAGCAATTCAACATGCAATATATAATTATTCCCTAATTTATATAAAATTGTTGTTATTTTATTTTTCCTGACCATGTAATTAATTATATTGTAAAACAAAGAAAGCATATCTGTGGAAACAATTTCATTCATGGATATTTTGAGTGTTTTATCTCTGATTTTAATGTCTTTCTCATTATTGTCCCACGATTGTAGAAATTTTTAATATAGCCTAAATTCAACAGTTTAAAAACCCAACAGTACCCTATCTTATCCATTTTTCCACGAAAAAAATAACTACAATCATTACCTAAAACTTTTGAGTTACAAAAATTGGAATCTGTTTTAAAACTGCAACTAAGAAGTTTCACAACTATATTTCGCCACAGCTTGGAGCACACGCGCAGTTAAAAAAAAAACAGTTTCATATCTGCAGTTGGGCAATATAGTGTTGCCGTCTGAACCTGCCCTTAATTCAGTTTTATAATCTTTCCGTTTGCTCATAAGTCAAAATATGTGTGTTAGGGAAATAGTGGATTTACCAATCGAAGAACACGGGTGTCTATTAGTAAACTCAAAATTGTTTCTTTCATTATTAAATAACGTTTATGCAAATTGAGGTAGTCTGGTCTCGGTTTTTAAGGTTCTTAAGTATAGCTGTATAATTTGAAATAGTATATATATTTTGGTTTGCGTTGGTCGTCAGTGCATTTGAACCTTGTTAGTCTCCTATGAACAAAGAATGTCAACTTAACAAGATCTAAGCAATGTATCTATATTTTATACACAAAAACATGTTCTATACATTTTTGAGATTGTAATATGTTACTTTTGTTAGGTACTAGTAATAATTATTGTATTCGTAAACTTTGAAAGAATCTCGTCTGTTTAAACATTCATAATACAAACCAAAAAATCTTTGAACTGTTGTATATCAAAACTATTACTAGAACTGTTTCAAACCAACACTTTGAGTAGTTTCTTGAACAACTCAATAATGTAAACAAAATTTTTTTATTGTTTACATTTTTTAATAGTGACGTACCCTGTAAACAATTTAGTAACTGTAAAATTTAAAAAAAAAAACATATGTGTCATGGACTGGAGACGAACAGTCTTACTTTATGGACATAACATGAATTATTATGTATTAACCTCTGGCTTTGCACAGCTTTGGTCGAAACCAACAAGACGTATAACATGGTGTAATTCATTTTTCGTATTTTTGTGTGCCTTTCTCCGTTTGCAATGTTGGAGGTCAACCGTAGCAGAGTTGACCTTTGACATTAATATGCTTAAGTGCACTCTTTTTTCCTTATTTTGACCCGCTTCAGGATGACAATCCCGTCATCAGAAAATTCCCTCTTTGACTAGAGGTTGTCAAAACATTAAGATAAATAATGTAAACAAATAAATTACACAACACGCTTAAAAACTCAGTTAAATACGTTAGGGTACGTGCAACTTATGGAGTCCTTTACGAGTAGATGCCCGACAACCATAAAACACCATCAGTGTTTCCTTTTTTTATCTGAATGTTTTGACAACCATTACTTTCTGATTATCTGATAGACATCTCGAAACGCGTCAAAAGATGGAAACAGTCGGATAAATCTAAGATATTGTACTTTATTAATATACAATTAGCGTTCTGTATAGTAAAAAAAGGAATTTAGATGTTAAATTTTTCTACTATATGTAATACTTTTAAACAAACTTTTAGTTGCAGTAGTCGCTGAGTTTTTCATCTGTTTTGGTCCGATTACTATATTGACTTTACTGGACAAATATTACAAACCTCTGCAGCTTCACAAAAGAAGACTTGTTCTCATCTACATTGCTTTCATATTGTACTTGCTGTCTACAGTTTCAAACCCTTTCGTCTATTGTCTGGTGTCGTCTAACTTCAGGAAAAGTTTAAAAGTAAATACAATTATTTAAATATTTTATGGCATTAGTTTAATAGTTATTGAGTTTATAGTTGGTGTAGCCCTCTCAGCTAGAGTTAAGAATCTATTTGAAGTGAGCACAATTTACGAATCGTCCTTAAATGCAGCCGAGTTTAAACTTAACCCAGTTTAGAAAATTATAATAAACTACTAAAGATAGTAGTGTGCTTTGCACTCAAGCATAGACTCCGGAAACCAAAATTCTCATATTTAAATCATAGCTATACCTCATATATAATTCATAGACAAAAGTATTTAAATCTTAACATTCTCTCATAAGAAACTATTTCTCTATGTCATTTGTACTTAACTTATTGTAATGGTATATTCAAAATTTTATTTAAAACAGTCAGGAAATAGAAAAGAAACGGGGATTCGAACTACATGTTTTATAAAATAATTGAACACTAAATATAACACATAAAATCATTAACAAATATTATTGATAGAGTTGAATAATGTATTTCAAACGATAAAGACATTATGGGGTCCGTGTAATACACAAGTACCTGATTGTGATTGTGATATTAAGAATGTCGAATCCATAAAGTACTTAGATTTGTTTATAGATCAGAGTTTAAACTGGAAAATGCATGTTGATAAATTGAAACAAGAGTTGTTTGTCAACTCTATCTTTATAACTTGTCAACTCTATCGATAGGACGTAGTTTCTATCTTTTGAGAAATGTGCGTCCTTTATGGATGACTAAAAAAATTTACCATGCCTTAGTGGAGTCCAGAATTCAGTATGGTTTTTAATTTTGGGGCGGCATTTACTTTCAAAATATTAGGCCAATAGTTATACAACAGAAACATCTCATACGTCCCATAAGCATATTAAAAGTCGCTAGAAAGCACATTCCTTACCATTGTTTAGGCAGTTAAATGGTCCTTTGAGACATTTATATATTTTCAAAGTATTAAAATTATTTTATCTTAGAAATGTGCAGAGTTTATCTGATGAGAATGTATACCGACAAAGACTACGGTCTAAATATAAAAGAGATTTGCCTCGTTCGTTCAAAGAAACTTTTGTGAAATTGTATTTGCATTCTGCACCAAATATTTTTAATAGGATTCCCGCATTTTTAAAGGACATACAATCTAAGACGAAATTTATAACGAAACTAAAAACCTTTTTATTTTCTCTGGATGATGTGGAGTGTTTTTTAAAGTGCTTGTTTGATGTTGGTAAATAAATGTCATTCGTTGAGTCTTGCTGCTGGTGTTAGTTTTTTAGATATTAGGACAATTTTATATCAATGTCTATAGGCTGCACTGTCAAAAATTCGCGAAAATTTTTGAACTTTATTGCATATTTCTTTGTTTTTAATCCATAATGCATTTCATAAATTCCAATTTTTAATCTTACGTAATAGCACTTTATACTTTTAATTATAGTAATTGTTAGCACATTACGAGTTTGAGCCTATATTGTTTAATACATTTTTTTATAGAAATTATTGTATAATTTATTTTTTATTTTTGGTTTGTAAGTTAAACTTAATTTGGTAGTTTAAATGTTGATAGATACCGTATTATATGTCCTGTTTTACAATGTACTGTTATCTCTGACAAATATTTTTTTAAATTTATTTCTTATAGTACAGAACTTAAAACAGGACTACAAGAGTTGTTTTAAGTTTTAGTTAAACACTAACAGCTAGGATACAACACCTGTTTTTAGCGATCTGAAAAACTAATATGTGTTTATGTATTAATTCTTATTCGTTGATGTGGTACTTAAATTCAATTGTGTCCAATAAGTTCAGTTAGAGATGATACTCAATTAGAACTTTATTTTTATTACCCAAATTACATTTTATAAAAGATGAATCATGAATTAATTGTATACTCTAACTCAATCAAGGATTTTTTTTAAATTATTCAGCAACAAACTATGTAAACAAATTATACCTCATTGTAAAAATAGTATATAATTATTTATTTTATTCTGTTGTGTTATATAAACTCTATCGCTCCTTTGGGCAACTCTTTAATTTATGATTGTGTTGATAATTTTCACAGAATGTCCTGTGTTCATCTTCTGGAAGAATATCAAAATACTTTTCTACCATACAGATTGAAAGTAAGAAAATCTTGGAAGTGGGATACAAGCAAACCGAGGTGTAGAAGTGGTTTAAAACTATGGGTCTATTGTATTTCATAAACAAATACAAAAAAAAAAATGAAGATTAAATTTACCGTCAAAAATCCACAACAAACTTTGGGGAAAGTTAAACCACTATCTCAATATCAATTTTTAGGAATTAAAACAATACATGTATATTTAATTTTTATTTCACTTTAAAGTTGTAGTGAAATTAGAATGAAATTAGAGTATTAGAATGTAAAATTAAGAGTTTGGTTATTCATAAAAAAACAACAATTTGTTTACACATAAAAGTGATGGATTGTATGTAATACAATAAAATAACTGTTTTTATGTAAAACCAGTTTAAATTAGAGTTAAGCTCACTCTGCAACCATACTCAAGTAGAGATTAAATAAAGTCAAGAAATGATAAAATCATTTCACTTTGATTTGAAATATGGGAAGCGACACATTTGAAGGATGATCTCCGTCAATTTGTATCCTTGCATGACTTTAATCTAAAGTGTTATGTAAATGGGACAAAGTGTAATCTTTGAGCATTTCTGAAATGTTCCTGAAATGTTAGTGTTGTTTCCTACTTTTAAATTTAATAAACAATTTCCATACATTTAAATTATTTATTACGGGAAATAAAATAACAAAATATTGATATAAGAAAAACAGAATAAATTTGTATATACAAAAAGATAAGTTGTACAAAAAAGAAAAACATAAAAATTATATGAAAACCCCCTAAAAATTGCATATATGTATATATAAAAAACACAGTTATAAATATATGTAAAATAAAAAATACTTATATAATAATATAAAACATTAACACGTATGTATATAAAATCTCTAACAATTACATATGAAACACAGAAACCCCTATAATATGTAAATCAAATTAAAATTAAAATTTGTATTTTAAAATATGGACAAAGTTACAAAATAACACTAACACTTGCAAATAAGTCTAAAAACGCATGAACACATATATGAAAATAAAACTTTACTTGTATAAAATCACTTAACACATAGACATAAAATACAGACACCTTATATATAAATAAAATTAAACACTTATATATAAAAACATAAAAATTTATTCCTATATATTATACAAAATATAAACACTTATATACCAAAAACCTTTTAAGGCACGCTTAGCCTTTGAGCTAGTCAAACTTATTATAAACTTATTATTTATTACAATCTTATTACTTGGCAAATAAAAAAAAAACGTTTTTGAAAAGGCCTTTTTTTATAAATATAGTTTTTTTATGAAGTAACGCTCACTGTATCATTCTAGATATTTCTTATTAGTTGAACATTTTAATTTATAAAAACATAAATATTATAATCATTATGAGCGTGCATTCAACTTTGATTTGTAATTAACTTTATACTATAGCATACCTATTAGTCTAGCCTTATTCATCATTTTATTTACAATGTTTTCTTGTTTTTTAAATATACATTTATACTATAAGATAGTGTCAGTAAGGTAAAAAATAGCTGCAATGTACCCGTATTCAAGAACAACATAATGTATAATAGATATTTAATAACTGTACTAATTGTAATTTGATAATTATAAAATAGTGCTTAAAATTAAACGATGAGGATTGTAATTAATTATTTTTCAGAATGTTCTTTTACTATTTGGTAAGTGGAGTATAGTTTGATTTAGATGTCTTTACGTAATTTTCATAAGTTGTTCGTGAAATATATGCAATTAACGAAAATTTATTTTTTATTGATTGATTTATTTATTAGGTCTAATTGTTGCTAGCTATATTCTTTATTTCTTTTTTTTAAACACCATGTATCTAGGAGGATACTATAGTAATACTTATGTTATTTATTCTTCTGAATTTTTTCTGGGATAACACCTTTGAAATGTCTGATTTAGTGAAAATGGTGTATATGTTTAATTGAAATAACAGATAAAATATGTACCATTGAAGGGTATGTTGAGTGTATGTTAATGTTTACTCTATATAAATATCGTACATTCTAGATGTGAGATAATTACAACAACGACATTTTGTTGATTAAGGCGTGGTCTTGTGGTGCGAAATAAAAACACCCTTCGAGTTATAACCGTTAGGTAGATGAAAGTGGCTTGAGTGATGATATAGGCGTTGTACTACGTAACTGTATAATATCTATATACTTTTTTTAGTGCGATATTTGTGGAATTTGTAAGTAATAGCTAACACTTAATTATTTATTTTCCATCTTCCAATTTTGTACTATTCAAGATAACTTTAGTTTGTACACATTATATATACTAAAAAAAGTAGTATTTACTGAAGATATTCATATAGTCTCAGCATGACTTACATTATGAACCTCAGTGGTATAATTTAACTTAAAGAGAGTGATTACAAAGAATCTCTCGTACATATTATGTTAGTAATGGCGAAGTGTTCATGTTTCGGACTTGTCAAGAATATGGTTGTTTTTTAAGTCATGTTTTCAACAAGCACTAACACCAGTTAAATACTGTCTTTTCATTTACGCAGCACCTTGGAATCCTACTACAGACGTTATGGTGTGATGCTCTTCACAGAAAATTGGAAAAGTAAAGTTAGATAAGTTTGAGTAGTTATATGGTACTTCGTTACTAAATAAGGAATTTATTATTATGTTGTGGTGACTACTGCATGTTCGAGCATATTATAGGATTTATATAATTAAAAATTTTCAACGGTACGCTGTTGGAAACACATCATGTATAAATTCATAATTGTATTCGTAATATTGTTCTGTTATAAGTAATCTACCCACCAAATAAATCCAGTAAACAAAAGAGAAAGCGTAAGTCAGACTAACGTGGCATGGGATCCGTACCAAGGAGCTTCCCAAATATTTTTTTAAAAGTGATATTAATACAAATGAAGTAACACTTTATAATTCAATATAACTTGGCAAGGATAAATTACGCGGAAAAGTTAAAGGAGGTAAATTTATCCAAGCACAGTGTTTTCTTAAAAAAATATCCGATGTCGTTATTTTCTAATATTATTATCTTGTAATTATCCCAAAACGATAAACTTACTATGTTTTATTTATCTATCAAAAATGCCAGTGTGAGATCTTCATCCATTTCGTAAAAAATCCTAAAAAAATTTATATTCTATATTTTAAAGTACGGACCTCAAACAATTGTTTTTATATGCTTGCGAAATTTATATTTTACCAATTAGTAACGACACAAAAGTTTACATTTTGATCAAATAGTTACTCTAATAGTTTAAATGCAAACATTTATTAAAGTAACTAATATTATAACCACATGTTCACCCCTTTGGAAATAATCAAAATTAGAGTGCTTTACTTTTCCTATTTATCACTATCAGAAACAAATGAGCCAAACTTTGAGTGAAATTACCATCGTATTTTTTGTTTAAAAGTAGTTACTATAATTTTACAAGTTAGAGCAAGTAATCGAAATGCAAAATGTTTTTTATTTACGATTTGAGAAACAAATGTAAATTATACAATTAGTTTTTCTTTAGTAAAATTTCTACATTTGTTATGATGCCTTGTGAAATTAGAATCATTTATACTATGATATATTTAATAGTTAGCTCTTTGTCACAACTTACCCATAAGCATTGCATGACATTGCTTTTTTATAATAATGAATCATAAATGTGTTAAATGACCACATTCATGAAAAGAGAATCGATAAATTAATTTCTTTTAAATTATTAGTCTATTGAAACAGAAGGTGACAGCTGATATAAATTCTAAGAACAATACTCTTGAACTTGACTAAACCTGAAATACGTTTTAAATTAACTGACTGTACCTAATCTCAATTATCTTCTATTAAATAGATCAGATAAGATTTTAATCAATCATTTTCTATGAAATAGATAAAATATTATTTTAGCAATGACGTTATATGGAACTATAATGACACAATCTATTATACGCCATGCTGTTGTTGATTTAGGCGTGGCCATTTTTATGTTGAGCAAGATAACACACACCCTCAGTGGATCACAATAACTGTTACGATAGTTAGTAAGCAGTGGTTTGAGTGATCGATTTGCTCTATACAAGAGACACTAAAATAATTTGAATTGGGATACTTGCGCAATTGTCCATTAATATAGATTTTATTGAGAGGAACGCTAGTTTTCATTGTTTTTATTCTATCGTTTGGCACTAATTCTATAGGTTTGATTAAGGGGCTTAAAACATATTCTGGTGAGCGAATTATTGCGTAGAATTTTGTCCATATACATGCATGAATATTAAAGGAGTTCAAGTGGATAAATCACAAGCTATGTATCACTTTAAAATCTGTATTTGGGGAGTGTAATAGGGGGGGGGGGGGTTCTGGTATTACCCACACTATCGGTAAATAACAGTCCTAAGAAAAGATTTCACAAATCTCTTTCGGTCTTTTAATAATAGAGATGTTAATTTAAAAAAACCTAAGTTAATAACTGCGCATGAGCGACACTTAAACTAATTTGTTTTTAAACTCGTATAACAGGGGTTTTGTTCAAGTATTCCTATTTGTTATTTTATTACTTTATTTTTAGAAAATACAGTAGAGTGTGTGTATTATATACTATTGTAGTAGAATTGTGTTACTTTTTATGAAGCATAAAGTATCCGATGGTTACAGTGAACAACTTAAATATGCCACTTCGAGTGTGTGTCATCTTACAAAGATAGACAATTACTGTGTGTGTAACAAGTATATACTTTATAATGTATAAGTATATTGTGTCAATCAAGTCTCGAATTCGATTTACATTTTTAGAACAACAAGAGGCAGATATGGAAAATTGCAGCTCGCCATTTTTTTAAAGAAATTATACTTACATGTAGCCAGCCGACGGCTGCTTGCAAGGGAATTTCCGATTATTAGTCAGAAGAAAATCTTTAACCACAGTAATATCGTGTTTTAACTCATTTTAAATTATTTGATAGAATTTAACTTGAACTAGTTTTAAATGTTGTCAACTTTATTGATACGCAGTTTAATAAACAAACTATAACTAACTACTTGAATAAGTTAGTTGTATTTTGTTTATTGTTGTTCGTGCAACACTGACTATGACGTTTCTGTCGTTAAAACTTATAAAAGTAATAAACTTACTAGTTGTGAGATTCCGTGTTAAAGTTTTATTCCAACAAATATAACTTTCCACAGGCAAAACTTCATATTTATTCATTAATTTATATGTTTGTTTTCCTGAAAACAATGCTTTGTCTATGAATGGTTTGAACCAGGCCTCAAAAGTTTATTTAATATTAGACTAGAAAAAGCAAAAATGAATAATTCGGTAAGAGTTAAAGATCTCATTTTTTATCTTTATAAAGGTACTCTCTTATTAGACCCATCGTTAACTCTCTCTTACATTTTATTTTGTAGATATTCATGAGGAATAACTTTAGAATCTTCTTATGTCAAGGATTTTTTTAAGTCTGCATAGTCTTAAGGTTGAATTTTGCAGATTTTATATTTTATCTAGTTGAGAATGACATCAGGAAAACGAGCTACCGTTCTAACTGCCAATTTGAATGATTTTGGTGATAGCAATTCCATTTTTATTACGGCCTTATTAGTAGGAATTTTAAGCGTTCACACAGTTTGACAAGGACAACCATATGAGGTCCGCATTATAGCACTGTTCACAGATACAGATTTTTATAAATAGATAAAACTTTACTCGTGGTGTCGTTAAAAATGCATTCCCACTTCTAAAGTCACCACCGATTGTTAGGATCAGGGTTGCAATGTGAATAATTTTACATAACTAACTCTGGTTGCTTTAAAGTTGTTCCCGTCTCGAGACTTTATCGATACCAAAATATACTGTATATACTAATTATTTTTGTAACTAGCAACAGAAGGATTTACGCTATGAACTTCAGTTGCTTCCGTAGTGAACGAGCCGAGCAATACTTGGACTTCCAAGATTATGAAGAATCTTTCTCGAACGTATTGGTGGTGTCAACGTTTACTTCTGTTGGACTTATCGGCAACATGCTTATTTGCTACGTTATAGCTTGCAACAAACACATGCGCACTAACACTAATTACTATCTGATTATTCTCGCCGTATCAGATTCAATATTGCTAACTTCGGTCTGGAGTGATTCTATTTTAAGAAGATTTGCAAGGTAGGGTTAGTTTATGTTAATTATATGGTAGGTTTAATTAACTTTAAACGCTTTATTAAGTAAAGAAAATAACCTAAGGTGTGTGTAATCTATATTGTTGTAAGTTTTAAAAACCTAGAACTAGAAGACTAAAATTCTTAGTTTAATGTTATAAACGTCTTAAGAGTTTAAAGCCTGAAAAAGATAATAATATTATAGAGGATGACTTAGTATCTTATAGGAAAGACATAAATGTTAGGAATATTTAGTAATACGTCATGGAATGTATTACAATCTTGGAGGCTAGTTGCAGAAGTCTGGAGTAATTTTAGTAAAATATTATAATGTCATCGAAATATATTTTATAAAACACATAGAATTCCAGAGTAAATAGTAGTATGATATAGATCTGGAGTAAATAGCAATATGTCTAAAAGCTAGACATAAAATACTAGATCAAGAATATTTGAGTGATTAGTAATATGTTGCAACATATTCTATATTCTAAGATTTAAAATTTTTAATTAATTAGTAAGTTGCTATAGAATGTCTTAAGTCTTGGATGATAGACATTCTGGAGTGATTAGTAATTTGCTATAGTATTTCATCCGACACTGCCGGCTGTATCTGTAATAAGTAAAATGCTACAAAATGTCTTAATTCTTGCAGGCTTGATCAGACATTTTTGGGGTAATATGTTTAATACTTAGTAGCAGTAAGTAATATGTTATAGAGCGTCTTTGAACCTTGGTGGCTGCATCTGGTATTTTGAAATAATATGTAATATGTCAAAGAATGACTAAGACTTTAAATACTAGATCTAGAATATTGCTAGTGAATAGTAATATGTTAGAAAATAATCATCTAAAGTCTAAGAAGAGGAATTCTCGAATAATTTGAAAGATGATATATAATGTTTTAAGACTTGGAGGCTAGATCTGTATTTCTGGAGTAATCAGTTATTTGCAATAGAATTTTTTTTCGAAATTTCAGGGTAGATCTGGAATTCTTGAGTAATAAGTAAAATGCTATCGAATGTCTTGCAGGTTTTATCAGAAATTTTGGAGCAGTAAGTAATATGTTATGGAACGACTTTGAACCTTGGTGGCTGTATCTGAATTCTGATGTAATAAGTAACATGTTAATATTTGTTTATAACCTTGAAGGGTAAATTTGAAATTTTTGAGTAATATGTAATATGTTAAAGAATTTTAGAGGCAAGATTTACAAAATTTGATTAATTAGTAATATGTAAGACCGTAAGTCCTTAGACGCAATATATTGAGTTATGGTGTAATTAGTAATATGTTATAGAAATGGTCTTGGAGACGAAATATATAATTATGTAGAAATTTTATAAAATATATGAATTTCTTAGAATGTAGATTTAGAAACCTACATTAGTTTTTAATATGCTACACAACACTTTAAGTCCTCGCAGGATAGATGTAGAGTAATATGTTATAGAATGTCAACATACCTTGGAATTTATTTATAGTTTTCTAGAGTTACGACTAATGTTTTATAGAAAGCCATAAAAACTGTCATTATAAAATTCTAGTGTAATGTTATGCAAATAGAATATCTAAATATCGTACAGGGTGGAAATATAATTCTGTAGTAATAATATGTTTAGAATCCATTAAGAGCAAGAGGCTAGGTCAAGAAGTTTTTAATTAGTGCCATATATTGTATGCCTAAAGTTTTTAAGGCTAAATCTTGAATTAGGGAATAATGGTATAAAACGAATAAATACATAAGATGCAAGATCTGACTCATGGAGCAATTAGTGAATTTTTATAGAATGATCTTTGAGGTTAGATCTCCAGAATTATAAGTAATATGATATAGAGTGTCTAAATATCTTGGAGGTTGGATCTGGAAGTTTATACCAATAAATTAAATGATTTATAATGTCTTAACACTTTTAAGTTTAAATCTAGTAGTTTGAAGTAATTGATTATATTATAATGTTTATAATAACCTAGAAGGCTAGATCTAGTAGCTGGAGTACTTTCAGTAAGACGTAATTCGCCAAACTGTTGTATAATACTACTGATTTAACAAACTAACTGACTGAAATAATTACTGTTGCAAGTTGTTAACATTATTAGCAAACTTTGCTATGCTGGTACCTTATCCTGTAATAATTTATATAAAACCTATGTCGTTTTTTCTTGTAGAACTAATGAGCGACACTGCTTGCATACGTTGAACCAAACAGTAGCAATATGTTCTTCAGGGACTTCTACAGCTACTGTCGTAGCACTGTCTGCAGACCGCTACATAGCTGTATGTCATCCATTCTTGGAAAAATCTTGGTTTAGTGGAAGAAGAACTTTAAAAATTATATGTAGTATAATGGTTGTGGTTCTTCCTTATTCGATATTAATGGTAAGATAAATATAAAATAAAATGTTTATATACATGTTTTAATGAGTCTGATTGGCACCCATTGCGAACAAGTATATGTAGTTGATTAAGAATGGACAAGTATGTGTAGATAAGAATGGGAGTAACTATTGTAAAATAATAATTAAGTCAATTCTGTTAACCAGATTATTTACTTAATTCTGATTATTTACACACGAGAACATGATGTGAAGCTGACCAGTTGTACAATAAATCTATTTTGATTTTTTGTCTCCTCTGTTGAATTAGATTGACATATTTACTTCCAAATTTTATTTGACCCATTATTTGGTTAGACGTGATTTGTCTGTATCACGAGTATAAAGCGGAAAGGTTATGTTTGTTTGTTACTATTTATATAAAAACTTCTTATTTGATTTTGGTAAAATTTACACTAATGTTAAAAAAAACTTAAGGCTGTAATTTAATTTTTTTACATTTTGTTCTATGCTGTGCCCAAAATCAATTCATGTTGTCCTTTTATTCTTTTACATAAATAAACAGTAAGCTAGAGAAATGTTGTTAATTAATAGATATTAAAAGGCTTTTTAGATGTAGGCCTATATTTAAACTTTCTGATGATCGTGTAAGAGTTTTTTTACACATAAAAACATTATTACCTTATATCGTATGCGTACTTATGATTGTGCCTTTATGATTTTAGTTGTATAACAATTGCTTCTTAATGCAACTATTATGAAGAAATAAAATATACAGTAATTAATGAACAGAAAGTTTGACTTTTAGTAATACGCAATTAATTTCGGCTTACAAAAAAATTACATATAAAATAAATTATATTTTATAGTTTACAAATTCTTTGATTTCATTTGATTGTTCATAGATATTTACTTAAATTAAACTTACATATTTATATTCAGAATATTTAATAAAATTAAAAAAAAAAAATTCTGGCCTCGACTAAGGTCACTCTGGAAAGTCCATTTTAATTATATTGCATACTACTAAATATCTAGTTCTAGGGATCTCGGTCGGTATGAACCAATTTATTTTTTATTTACGCATTATTAATTGATTTAACAAGTAATGATAAAATTAATATGACTTAAATAATTTCCAAAAGTCTACCTTGTTTTTAGTAGTAAATTATTCAGATTTTTTTAAATTTCTTATAAGTCCTACACTGTCTGGACTTCTTTCCAATAAAATTATGTTGTCTAATTTGACTAACACCGTCTTCAAATAATGTCAAGATTAAACATTAGGACCATAACATCGATGTAAACATCAGTAATGCTTTACAGTTTAAAAAACAATTTGGATTTTGTTCCGTAGTTATAATACATTTATAATATATCCGCCTAAAGTTTATATGCCTAAAGTTTATAATACTTGTGTTTATAATATTATACATAATTAATATTGTTGATGATGTGAGTGCATTCAATTTGTTTAAATAGTGAAATATTACTTCGAAGTCATTTTACCTAAATTTGGATTTCACATCTGTTAGCATTTCGTTTGGCAGTTTCTTGGGCAATATGGGTTTTTTCTTACCATATAATTTCATACCTAGCCTGGAAATTGAGTTAAGTTTTTTGTAAATTTTTTTTGATACAATATATCCTAATAATTGTTTACTTTAGTTTTCTGATGGGTTATAATTTTGATAATTGTAGATTTATTAGGCCTATTTTTAATTTACCAATAATAGACCTTGGTGTATCTTATTTTTAATTGAACATATGACTTTTGTCTTTTATTAATGATTGAATTTTATATTAAATTGTAGCTAGATGCTATAGCCTTTTTGGAATTTAAGTTATATAGTTACTATAGTAGTTGTATTATACTTGATACAGCCATGCAATAAGTTATTTAATTTCTAATAACATTAAAAGTATAAAAACCTAGACCAAGACCCAGGATCATTTTCTTAAAGCTCTATCCACTATTCTAAGAACATTTAGAGATATAACATTTTTCCTAAGAACATTTTTCACTAGATTACAATTAGAAAAAAGTAGCAGCATACATTTATTGTGAAAAACTTGGGAAGAGATCCTTATCTTTAAGTTGGATAAAGACAGGTACAGTGCTTACAAAAGATCCGTAATACATTTATAAATGTACTACAAATTTTGTATAAATTTTAAATACAACCACTAAACAATATGGTCACGAATACATTAGGTTATTTCTCAAAATAAAATTATTTGTCCAGTCAAAATACTTACAATAAAGCAATTACATATAAACGTAACATGTTACTAACAACTGACCATATTTTATTACTTTTAGTTGAAAAACTGACTGTTTAACCTAACCAGACCTATTAGTGCCTATACAATGAATTATCTCTGATCTTTTTGGTTTTTATTTTGATTGTAGTCTATGTGTGGAGGCAACATTCAGATGATTTGCGAACACAGATTTTACATTTTTACCAACGAATTCTACGAATTGTTTTTCTTCTTCATTCCGATGCTGTGTAACCTGGTGTTCTACGCTCTCATTGGATTAAAGATTTATAAATCTGGCAGACTACACAAAAAATCAAGCAATCAGAAGGAAACATCATCGTTAAATCTCAAGGGTATTAAAATGTCAGGTAACTGTGTTATAAAAATAATAACTAATTTAATTTTGAACACTACGCTTTATCCGTTACAATCGCAAAGCCAATCGTTACGCAATCGCAATCGCAAACTACATACATTAACCTACATACAAAAGTGGGGGGAAAAATTTTTCAAACACCTTTAACTCTAAAAATTTACACTTCTAATGACAAACCACACAAAATTAGACAAATGCTGACTAACTAGTTAACAATAAATCAAACCAGTAAGTTCAGACAAACTTGACATTGTATGAAATTACAACTAAAATATATAAATTATTTTCCAAATGGAAATCGTAAATATAGTAAGTAAAAACCTGTATAATAAATATTCAAAATGTTTACTGTTCAAACAATACCTTGTTAATTTCACCATCTAAAAAATTATGGACGAAAAGTTTTATAAATAGAACAAACATGGAGTTAATACCACTATACAAAATGATCACAAAAAACATTTCTTCATAATAAATTTGTTTACAAAAAATTTAATAATAAAAATATTCTCTGTTTAAATTATTAATTTTGTTTTTAGTTTGGTTTTCCTATATTTTCTTGCGTTTCACTTTTTTTAAAGTTTTAAAAGCTATCCAATTAAAAAATTGATGTTTCCCAAATCTATTTAGGAATTATAATAGCTTCAATAAAAATATACCCGTGAAATAAGTCCACGTATCGGAGTGAAGAATGTTTTGACAACTATTTCTAAAAGCTACATATAATTTGTGTACACGTTAAGTAAACTTACTGATTTGATGCTGCTTGTAGTTTCAGTGGTGTTGGAGTTTCTAATCTGTTGGGGTCCAGTCAACGTGTTACCATTACTCAGCAAGTATTACGAACCTTTCGGTACCCACGCATGGAGGCGAGCTTTAATCTACTCAGCCTACATATTGTACATGCTTTCTACAGTGATTAATCCTGTTATATACTTTTTCATGTCTACACAGTTCAGAAATTGTGTTTTAAAGTGAGTATAGCATGACAACGATAGCCTAAGCTGAATTCAACAGATATGTAGTTCCTTTTTGTTTAACAATAGACACAAGGTAGTAAACGCAAACAATCAACAGGAGTAATGTTTATGAGTATCCATTCTCCTAACTCATGCTGAAGAATAGGCCTACAGTCAGGACTAGAGTGTATAATTATGCCCATTCGTTTGATGAATCAGCTGTTTAAATTACCAGGAAAATATTTAGGAAAATATATTCGCGAACATAACTTTAGGTGACTACTTTCCACACGTAATTTTATATTAATAACATAGTAATTTTAACATGACTAGCTTACTCGCCATTGTAACCCATTGGGCCACGGTTTGAGTAATTTGCCTTTTATAATTTACCTTACCTAAAACCACACTCAGAGAACGATTTATTAAACAAATAACAAAATAAACAGCTGGAGAAATATGCTTCTAACAGGTTAGACTCCATCGGTCTAACTTATTTATAATTATTCATTTACGGACTGGACATGACAGTCCAAACGGTTTCCTGTATGTATCCATGCCTCACTTAGACAAAATCAGCCGGACATTGTAACAACTAACTAGATGTTCGAATATTAGTTACACCGAACTCGAAGAAACAACCTGTCTCAATTATGGTTCGAACTGTGCTCCGTTCTTTCACGAGCGTCTATCTAGATCGTAGTCATTGATCAGACATGAACAAACCCATTAAAAACCCGATTGGTGACTCAGTTCAAGATCACGATTTAGGCCTTGAGCACGTCATAACTTCATAACCTCGTAGCGATTACTTTTTGATTTACTGGTTTTGACGTTAGCAATAAGTGTTGAACTACGTTATTGTTAAAGTCTTTTTAACGAAAAGTAAAAGCAATGGTAAACGTAAATGTTTTATTTAAATAGACGATACATTTTATTGTGAGTCTTGGTAGAATAACAGCAAACCCTTTTAGAGTAATTCTTAATCTCTTTTGAATTATAATAAGCAATATAATAGGTCTCAGTAGAATAACAGCAATACCAATTGTGCTGATCTCTGTGATCTATTACTTAAGTGAGTGACATTACATTTAAGGAACGCATAATATTTTGTTACTAACCTGATGGTAAAATTGCCAAGATTATCTTTTTAACAATAATATGACCTAAACATGAAACATTAAATGAATTCAATGATTTAAATTAAATTAATTGGTAAATAATAGAGACATTTTATAGGTATATTTACAATAAATATATATATATACATTTGCTATACATTTCTAACAAATGGATTACTCTCTACTCCAGTAATAAATAACATTCTAAAATTAATTACAACATTGACTTTAATACCAGTTTAAGATCTATAGTGCACAACGTTATAGATTATCTCTTAGTTGTAGTGTCAAGGAAAGTT
>JAGFPH010007830.1:35284-55923 GCA_018207615.1 Philaenus spumarius | reverse complement strand
GATGTATGGAAAATATATCAGAAACTACAATAAATAATCATAAAATATCATTTTATCTCTGAATACTAAATTCTCTGAACTATTTGACTGAAATAAGAAATTACTAAATATATTTTAATAGAATTTAATGAAATTTAAAATAAATTATTGAAAAGCAATAATAGTATTTTTTACAAGCTGAATTAGACTTTTTAAATACTCTACTCAGCTCTGATTACTTAAGATTTGATTTAAACTCTATTATTTTATTTTATATTATTTGCTACAGTTTCAATTAATTGTAAATATAAGTATTTACAAATAGCTAAATAAATAGTACTAAATAACTAAGTCAGAGGGTAGGCCTACATTCGAAACTAATTTGGAGGCTTGCATCAGACGACTAAGAATAAAAGAAATATTTTTTATTTTAAAGTTAATTTTAAAACAAATTTAGTAATGCTAGTCTCGAAAGTGTATAGAGAATTTAATGTGCAGGTAGGAACACTAAATTATTCTACATGTAAATTAATTCGACCACGCAGTTGAACCGCTGACATGGGTTGAGCGAATTTCCAAAATTAAGTTTTCAGGGTTTCAACTAACTATTTGAGAAATTGATCTACTCAAGAAGGCGCTTAGTAGCTGCCGTGCACGAAATGTATTAGTAGAATTTGTTTGATCCGAAGCCTCCAGCTTTAACTTACGCGCTAATTCATTCACTTTGCGGTCTCAGGATATGGACTGTTTAGTTTTGCAGAATAATATCCTACATTTATTTTACCCCAAAAATATCATTCTAGTACCAGAAATCTAAAAAAAATAGTTACTTCCTGTCAAAAAACGTAATTCCGGTTGTTGGATGTTGTTGCTAACGAACTCTTCCGAGGGACGTAGATAACCAACGTGTGTACCAAATTTAGAGAAAATCAAACTTAAAATACGGCCGTTAGAGTGCGAGCACATAATGTACAATACAACGATCAGTATGTAGAGGAGCCGATTCTACAACGGTATGTGCCCTACCTTTCTGGTAACATTAGCTTTAACAAATCGTTGCAGAATAAGTTACTATCACCTCCCATGAAGGTAGCACCTACCTTCATCGCTTTTGTCCATCTCTTTTGTACGGTCTAGGTGATGCAACTGCTTGCCAAATATTCAACTCCATAAATATTTTGACTTAAATTCTCTCAATTAAAAACTTACGTAATTTAATTTTACTATAACATCTGCTCAGCTCAGAATTAATTACTTTACTATGACTTGTTACTTTAAACCTCTGAGCCGCAAATACACTGAAACTGAACTTATAACTTAACTTATTTATGCTTCGGTTATTACTACAACTAAACTCAATTAATATATTAAAACTGAAGGATGATATTGTGACTGGATAGCTAAGAAACAGGTAAGTTATCACTCTCAAATTTGTGTAAAAAAATTAATAATTAATTTTATTCAACTAATAAATGCAAGCCAAAATTAAAAGCTCTTCGTTACGAACTGTTTCACAATACAAATTATACGCAATTCAATATTCACTTTACAGTTACTTATCTTAATATGCTTGGCAGACAGAACAAGATAATTATTGATAACCCTTTTTATTACTTTTTATACCCAGAGTCAATTTAATTTAATTTATTAAATTTATTATTATTATCATTTTATATTTAAATGAATTTACTTTATTTATTTTATTTTATTTGACCTATACAAATTTACCAGAATTCAAAACCTAGTCCTACACAAACCAGTACCTTAATAAATTTATATGAATTTAATCATTCAGAACTATATATGGGGAACAATCGCTTTCACAGACCTGATGCGCTTGCCTTGATTAATCAGCCGGTGTTGATGTTGCTGGGGTTTGCTGGATGCTGGGTAGTAGCATCGATGTATAAACACACATGTGTTTATACATCGATGGGTAGTAGCGGCTTGTAGTACGTACAAGTCTCGCTGCCAAAGTCGGATAATGGTGATAATGTAGATTATTTCTTCAGACAGCCTGATGATCCCTGTTGTCGTGTGCTGGGTTACAGATGAACTAAAGTTGGTTTAAAGATGACATCTGGTAGATTCAAGTAGATATTGTATAGTCCCTGGTTCGGTTTATCTTTCGTTAATCTCTCATATCCGTTTGACGCGCCTTGTAGATTCCACAATTACCGAAATTACGTTAATTTTGTGCTAACTCATTTGATTAATACTGCAGTCCTGGTACTCAAGATTGTAGGCGTTGATTATGTATAAACTCTTTTCAATCTTCTCAAACGGTTGATCAATGTAACTCTTGAAACTAACTTCCAATAACCATTTCAAATGTACTAAGTCGAATTATAACAGTAAGAGCATTAAAATCGACAAAATCGTTAATACGCAGTGAAAAAACGTTTTAACACATCAGAAATTTGTAATAATATCGTGAAATTATAATCCTCTCATCGAAGTTGAGTCGGTATAGCAATTTTATAGCAATTTTGAAACTGCTGCAGGTGTAGCCCACCTGACTTTATACACCAGCTTTCAATTAATAATTTTTACAAATTTTTTCGGTGAATTTCCCTTCATATATTATTCTAATCACTTATTATTGAATTTTTTTAATTAGTAATGTTTTTTATTTCCCTAATTTTAATGAAAAACCATTGTTTTATTCAAGCTTCTTTTTCTTTTACGTTGACTAGACTGTATCCCCTCCAGTTTTTGGTTTTGCAACAGCCTGTAGCACGCGCTCTCAATTTAAACTCCTTTTCTATTGATCTTTTTGTTTTCTCTATAAGTTTTCTCTCCTTGCTCCAGTTTTCCTTTGAGTGACATCTTCTTGTTACGTACGTGCTGTTATTTCGCTACGAATTCGAATGGTTGTTGTCCGACCGGTTCGCGTGAGCGCAGTTTTTTCGTGAGGAAGTCTTTTGTTTAACACATTTCTTCACTTCGTGTTTTCACACCATAAAAATCATCATTTTGAAGCTAAATTAGTTTTCCTTCATGAATGTGTCAAGTCCAACAGCCATATTTGCAGATAATCGCCATCTCACTTGGACGTTGCCTATGACGCATAGGCACTGATACTAGTTAAAACAAGTTTTTGTAAATCTCGAAATTTCTAATGTTACACGCTCCCTGCCCATTGTAACATATATGTATATAAAATTTCTAATGATACCACCAAAACGGGTAAATGATTGTCCTCATTTACTACTCCTGACCTTAGTCTTATCACAAGGGTCACTATAATGGTTCATATATGGAAATTCGCTAAAAACTAAAATCACCCCCTGTAAACCTAAGCGACAAAAGGTGTTACAACGAGAATGTGATACATGAAGAAAGTACAAGAGAACTGTGGAGCCATAACTATTCTTATTATTGTTTTCAATATGTTTCGTTTTCTTCTCGTCTTTTCACGACCCAGACTTTCTACATTGTAAACATACTGCATTCTCAGAATCATATTTGCTTAAAATACTACGACAAATGTTTCCCAAAAATATGACAAATGTTTAATTTAGATTTTTGAACACATTGCTAAACACAGATCACTGGAATAATCTTTAATTTTACTGCTGCAACATGCAACGACTCATAGTAACAATCATAAACTTAAAATATTTTAACGCGTTGTTGCATTAAGTTGCTGTAGCCGATCCTGGTGCAGAAATATTTTCTTTCCTATCATAATAATATAATGCCTTACTAAAATGTTTGTTGAAAAAAGAACACAACCAATAACACATCAAAGTAAGAGTAAAACTTACTATATACTTTTCTAAGCAAGAATGAGTCAATTAATTAAATTACAAAGATAAAAACTTAAGACTAAGACCGAGGTCTGAACCCAGGCTCTTTAGATTTATGTGGTAATGATTCATAAATTGAATTATTCAAAACATATCAGTTTTAAGTTTTTCTCTCTTCCTAGAACTCACTTGAACGGTTTCATAGTATATTTAAAAAATATAATTACGTCGTAAAAATGTAGGCTAAATATCCTAGGAAATGAATACAAGCTACATAAAAAATTGCTATTTAAAATAAATTCAAAATTAATCAATCTTATTAATCATTAGGAAAGTAAAAAGTTTGTAAAGGAACAGAGCTGTGAGTTGGTTCTGTTACTAGTTCTATCGAAAAGCGTGACAAAGTTAGCTGGTACAGTATTTAAAGAAAATGATTGACAATTTTAAATTAAAGCAATGATTTAAGTAAAAACAAACATATCTAAACTATAAAGTTCTGGACAGCATGGTTTCGAATTTAGCTGTTAGAATTGGATTTTCCTTATGTTACTTCACTCATCTTAAGCAATTAAGCTTGAAGGAAGCAATAGAGTGTGCCCTAATAATAACAAAATCGAAACTAATTTTCAAAATTATTTACAATATTTTTTGTGTTTATATTTAGGCCTATATTCTAGTGAATAGTTTAATTTATAACAATAATTACACAAATACAAATTGCAGTTATTTGTTGCCTTTGTATATTTGTTGCCTATTATATTTTAGAACAAACACAATTAATTTATTACAAATATATAACAATAATTGTATGTTCAGACATTGTATTTAATGAAACCAAACCTCTCCCCTTGCTTGGAGACAGCGTGCTGGAGTTAGCTCAAGGGGTTTTGTGTAACTTGCAGACACAATGGTAGCTTTATTTGAGTTTTATTGTTTGTTCTTGTTTAATTAACAAGATTTAAAACAAAGTTTACAGACATAATTAGAAACTGTCCTCAGAATATAGCTCAGAATAAATTGGCATAAACAAGATTATATTTGAAAGTGCAGCAGTTTTAACAATAAATTGCAAATAAATATGTAATTAAATTCTTAAATTTAGAATGATCTACTTACCTGCATTTAGATCTATCTCAAAAATGATTTACTTACCAGTACGACTTCTTTACAAACCATTATCATCTATTAACAATTTATTACATTCATAGTCCTACAAATCAATATTTAAAAAAGGATAAAACGATTTATATTTGCTATTTAGCTTTAGCTTTAGTTTTTTATTTGATAACGAGAGTTGATTTACTATCTCGAAATGTCGTGTATTAGTTTATTTATGCACAAGTTATAGCAAATATCAGAACAAATAGTTGTATAAATATTAACAATCCATCATTAGAAACTAACTTTAAAGCCAATATAGATTCACGTTATTGGCCCGGATGAAAAACAACATTTAAGATTGGTTAGGCATACAAATCACTTAACATTCTTAACAGTGCAAATATTAAATATACCAAATATTAACTTGAAAGTAAAATTCCCATTACATTGCAAGAAAAAAGCAAAACAATGGTAGATACTAGCAAAACCCATTCGTTTCCATTGCTTCGAAAAAATTAAAATCACAGTAAAAATCAAAAGCTAAATGCTAGAACTTTCATTTGTGTCGTGAGAATGCGGGTTTGAAAATATCAGTACATATTATAAGCATAAACAAATGTAATATAGAATTAGATCACACTAAATCTAATCAAATGTCCGAACGAATAATAGTATTAAAAATATGAACAATCAATCCTTAGAAATTAAATTTAAAACCAGGATACTAGAAGGTTAGATTTGGCCTAAAGGACCACATCGTAAAACACTGTTTATTATCAGCTAAAAGCCTAGCTTATTTGTATGTAGAAACGAAAATACCATCCTTCATTCTGCAGAAGTATTGTTTCCAAACTCGTTTTCACCCAATTTGTTGAGATTTTAAAGCTCAATTAAACTTTAATTAATCCTACTACTTCTTAAGTCCAGAACAAATTACATCATTCAGACAGTTCAATTTTATCTACTCTGCAGATTTCAGAGAATTTACTACTCATAGGGGAGAGCGCTTTCAGAAGGTTCCGAAGTATGGGTTATGGAACGAAGTACACCAAAGTTGGAAGGAGCAAGTATAATGGAAAGAACTATATCCTTAAAAAATATAAACTTCAAGTTATGTTTTTAACTAATACTATTTGTTTGTTATATTTTAATATAAAATATTTGTATCTCTAACAATCGTTTTATTGGTCAATAAATTTAAGTTATAAACGATTAGGTATATAGCATTGAGACAGATAAATTATTATTGTTAGCGTTTTTAGTATAGACCATAAATATGATGCTTTTATGTTATATGCTTGATTATGTGAAAATTTTTATGTAGAAATAATATGTTTATTATTTTTTAATAATTAAGGTTTGGTAACAGCCAAATTGTTTAAACGTCAAATATTGTCCCTTAGCTAAACTATTAACCCAAGTTTAATGAAGAAACTTTAAGGGGATTTGAGATTTCCTTCAGAAATAAAAGTTTTGAATTAGTTGTGGTTAGTTTTACCAACAGTTCAAAACTAATTATATTTCCAGACATTCTTATATTCACAAATCAAAATGATTTGATTGATATGTTAAATATATATATATATATAAAATTAAAATACAAACCTCCAAACACAGTACAATTACCTTACACACATCTAAAACCATAATCGTAATAGGTAATACAATTAATTACATTCATGTCACCGTATTTTTACATCTAAAAAAGTTTAAAACAATAATAACCTTAGATTATTTCCACTAGTAACACTTGCATTGTCATTGAGATATACAGTATTACGTTGCCAGATCCAAACTATGCGCGAAAGTGTATTAATGCGTCTGGTGGAAGTTGAACTGAGTGTGACCAGATAATATTCCTCATTATGAACTCTTTAAAAATATACTTTCGTATACCTAACCCACTATGCGCGAAAGTGTATTACTTTCGTATGTTTAACTCAGTGTGCACGAAAATGTATTAATGCGTCTGGTGGAAGTTGAACTGGATGTGACCACTTAATATTCCTCAATATGGACTTTTTTTTAAATCACTATACGGGAAAGTGTATTAATGCGTCTAGTGGATGTATTATTAAGAAATAAAAGCTTAATGATTGGTTTTAAGCTTATGGCTAGAGCAGGGTCATTTTGAAAATAGTTTGTGAACTGAGTGAACACTGTGGTGGCATGCGATACATGCAGAGATCTGCCCTAGTATTTTTTATAAAACAGTATCATATAATATAATAATTTTCTAAAATGCTTACAAACTGCCAAAAACGGGAAATATTTTTCATAGAAATTATTAAAAAGCGTCTCAATACTGAAATAAAACAAAGTTTATTAGTTTATATCTATGGTTTGAAAATTCATAAAAAGCACACAAAACCTGAACAGGGAGTAGAGTTAGCTACCCCGATAGTGAGCCTGAACCGGGGTTACTATCATGTTTGTAACAACAGCCAACCTTGAACAGGTTAAGTGTTGTGCGATCAACCTATTTAGTATTACAATACATCTCTCATGTAATAAAGTTTTTTCCGCCTATATATTATTTTAATTTAATCTTCAATGTGTAAGAATCTTGACGGCATGTCATGAATTTAATCTTAAATCAACACTATCACTACATCCTGCTGAAGTTAGGTTTGTCACTTAGTCACAGTATTGTACTGATATTAAACAGGGAATGTGCTGCGAGATAAGGTAAAATGGTTATGATGAAGTTGAAGTTATACCTTCAACACGTATTGAAGGTAACGTAAAGTTTTATATTATTTTTAGAATATTGCGTAATTTTGTAATAATATAGTAGAATATAATATTCTATGCCTTTATTATTGTGGGTCGAGGTTTTTGGCTGTCTAGTCCTCTCTACCAAATAGCCCTATTTAGGGGTAATAATGTGAAAATTGTAACGACTTTACAAAAATATGGCATTTATAAATATTTCATATTAATTGTACGACGATTCCATGGTTAAATATTTATGTTATTGTTATCTAATAAATAAGATGTAAAGGTAAGAAGACTTACTGTAGTCTGGAAAGTTAATTTATTTCAATTTGTGTTAGTTAAGGCATTATACATGTCTTGTAATTAATTGGGGGTTTACGATTCAAAATACATTATTAAAACATTACTATAATATTGATATGTTCTGTATAATTTGTACTGTAAAGTAACATTTGGATATCGTATGTTACTAGTAAGATGATTTTTATTTCACATTATACATGAAAGACGGCAGCAATATATGTCGGATAGTCGTAATAAACTTAGTCCTTCCTGTTGAGTAACAATAGCAAAGGGCACAAAAGGGCTGCTATAAGTCGTTTTTTGTCAAATATAGGCTATTAAGGAGAAACACATACGTTTTTGTTATTTTCCTCTTTCGATATGAGTAATGTTATTACCATTTCAATAACAAATACCAAAGAAGGTCAAGTACCATTATTTATTGGACTTTCAGTATTAACAGGATTTATTAAATGGTTTAATATAAAATGTAAAACACAATATGTTTAAGACGAATTGTAAAGCGGCCTAAATTATAAACAACAAACTTAAAAAAAAATTTAAATTATCAAACTAAATAAAGCAGTAAATATATTAATAAAACAAAATACCTTTTGTTAGTTTAAAACTAAAAATTTTTTATGATTACTTAAAGTTTGAAAGTTTTGTTAGTTTAATGATTGTGTTGACTTATATTCATACAATCAAAACACTTATAAAGATTAATTAAAATTTATGATTGCTAATAATTTAAATAATGATTTTAATAAACTTATTAATAATGTTTAATAAGTATTAATAAAGTATTAAAGTGGGGCTATACGGCCACAAAAAATTATAAATTGTTATTTATAGAACTGACTTCAAACAAGTAAATTATTGCGATGTTTCTATATAAGTCAAACAGGAAGACAATTTAAAACACGATTCAAGGAACCTAGTAACAAAGGCACCAATAGTAAATCTAATTACGCACACCACATTATGGAGCACAACAATTTCATATTCTAATTTTGACACCAATTTTCAGCCATTACACATATGTAAGAAAAGTTAACAAATGGACGCGCTGGAAAAATATGAATATTTACAAAGCGCAGAAAACAAGTCCGGGGCTTATGTTAAATGACCATTTGAACTTCCATTCCAACTTGATGTACGACGAGGCAATAGATAAGAAAAACAAACATTGAAAGATATTCACGTTAGCTGTCCGATGTACTCAGTGTCCGGTTGTATTCGACGGTGTGCACACACGGAATATATTTTATGTGTTATTGTGCGCGTTTAAATGTGTTTGTGTTGTTTTATATATGTATTTATTTTAATGTGCTAACGACCTCACTAGAGCGAGAATCTGACGATGGAATAAAGTTCCGAAACGCGTCATGTTCAAGTAAGTGAATTACTTTAAACAAATAATAAAGTCACACAGACGGAAAAAATCATTATTTTTAAGTAACTTATATTAATTTATATTAATAAAATGCACAAAATGTCATGTTTGGGTTACATAGTATTACCTCCCATTACTATTAAAACACTTATAATCATAGTAAAATTACTCGGAAATGTAATTAAAGTTTACATACATTAATGTTAGCACAAATTGTCATTAGTGTAAATGGCTTGACTAAATCTGTCTGATAATAAAAGCTGATACAGTTCTGCCTAATTGGATCAAAGCGCAAGTTTGCCATCTAGTTTTGTGATTGAAATAATTAAATTTTCCAATGCTGACTCGATACTATCAACTGTTAATGCACTAGTATAATTAATTGCCTAAATTGATTTTATATTTAGTATTTTATAAAAGGAAAGTAGATAGACGTTTTTAGCTTACATAAAATCGGAAAAAAACCTCTATGCCTTCTCTTTTTGAAAGTAGATGTCCAAAGCTCAAAATATTGTATGCAGTTATTCTTGTTAAACAAATATCTTTGGTAGCTTGCATTTTCAAAGTGCTTCTGATGCTTGCTTTCTCAAAGTGACCCTGTGGTTTTAATGTGTCATTTGTGATCCTGTTCTCGAAGATTTCGTGGTATTTGTTCTATTAACGAATTGCCATAGGAAAAATAAGCTATTGCAGTGATTTTTATGGTGAGTTCTAAGGTATAGGAGTCAATGAGCACCGATCATGGTCCCCAGAACAACTTCATATAAATATATGTACGCTTGTATATATGTGTTGCTTCTATGACGACCGCATTTTACGTCAAGATTTGGTATACATTTTTTACACACATTAATATTCTAAGTAGCTCAGACGAGTTAGTTAGCCAAAAAATGCAATAAGAGGAAACACGTTTTTTTGACCGAAAGTAACAATGTTTTTACTTGTTTTCTCTTTAAATAAATAGATATAGGAGATTATTCTGTACATTTAGTTTTTTACACAACCTTTTTCCCAAAAATTAAATCTAATCTAACACTAATCTGTTTCCTAAATCGATCAAAACGTAAAAGACCATAATAGTACCGAGTTCAAATCCACGTGGGGGGCAGCTTCAGCAAACTCGCAGTTTTTAAAATTGTTGAGAAAATCGAAAGTGATATCAGATATACAGCGACGTCTGCCAACTTAAAATTTTTCCAAACACTCAATTGATTTATCCGGTTAAAAAGGTTGCAGAAAATTAAAAATGGTACTTTGGTTTTTATTTAACTTTTATGAGATGTAGATTTTTGTATAATTATTATTAATGGTAGTGCACTTAATGGTAGACAAAAACCTACAAATATTACATAAATGCTGGAAAGGTCCTATTATGAACGATTTAGAGGAATTCCAAATTTATAAACATACGAAAATAGACCCAACAATATTATTAAATGGAGAAACCTTATTCCAATCCAACAATATATTTGAAAAAATCATTCAGATGGATCCCTTCCAACTTAAGCTAGGGAGCACACTGGACTGATAAGGAAACTCAGTAGCTTGCAAAAAACAATCGCGGCCACACGTACTTTCGGCTCGCGTAATTGTGAATAAAATTTTAATGTCCCTATTGAGTGTTGTGTTATGTTGTATGTTACATGTTGTTTGTGAATGTTTTCGTATAAGTGTTTCATTTTATAAACTTGACGTGGATCAACAAATGTAAAGTACTAGTGAAGTGTAGGTTTGATAATGCCTGAATAGAAAAGGCGAAACGTACGTAACCAGGAAATAAAAAATAAAAATAAAGGACTGAGAGCTGTAAGTATACAAAAAATTACACTTATAACAAATTTTAGCTATGTTGTCTAGTGTTTAGTGATTATCATCTGAAAAGTTCGTCTTCGATATTGACAGAGGTTTGTGTCAAAACTAGTAAGACCCAGCAGCAGTAGAGGGGAAATTAAGAGGTTTGATAATTAATAATTTGAAGGTTAGTAAATTATTTAACATTTTTTAGCTCTCTAGCTTTAAGAAAGTATAACAATAATTATTTATTATTTTAGGAGTTGTTACTATATTTTCACCCTTTTGTAGATCATGTCAAAATTTAAATATGCTTCATTTCGTATAGGTATTTTGTCAGAAACAAAATGTACAAAATTTCCAGCTCTCTAGCTTTAAGGAAAGTATAACAATTAATATTTAATGTTTTAGGGGCTGTTACTACATTTTCAAACCCTTTGTAGATCGTGACAAAATGTAAATCTGGTTTGTTTTTTATAGGTATCTTGTAAGAAATAAAATGTACAAAGTTTCCAGCTCTCTAGCGTTAAGGGAAGTGTAATAAATAATAATTATTGCTTTAGAGGTTGTTATCACATTCTCACCCCTAAGTAGCAAGCTACAAAATTTAACTATGGTTTTTATTTTGTGTATGTTTTGTAAAAAACATATGTAAGAAATTTCCAGCTCTCTAGCTTTAAGGGAAGTATAATAATTAATTTTGTATTGTTTTAGGGGCTGTTATCACATTCTCACCCCTTAGCAGCACGTTACAAAATGCAACTATGGTTTACATCTTGTGTATATATTGTAAGAAACAAATGTACCAATTTCCATTTCTTTAACTTTAATTTAAGTATAATAATAAATATTTATTGTTTTAGGGGTTTTTTAAACCCTTAAATCAAAATGATTCCTAAGTCTCATTCCAGGTCATGATCTACATGTGTGCCGAATTCCATAAAAATCCATCCAGTACTTTTTGCGTGATTTGACAGTCAAACATCCAAACATCCAAACATCCAGACAACCATACAAACTTTTACATTTATAATATTAGTAGAATGAAAATTACTCTACACCAACTTAATCAATTTGATTTACACTAATTTAGTTAATTTTCACGTTTTTTTTAATTATTTTGTGAAAATACAATACAAACTGTCAGTAAATAGAATTTATATTATTCCAGAAGTAACCATTTTGTTAGAACATCTACACTTTATTATACTGCCACATTAAACGCAACAAGATACGATTTTATATCATTGTTGGTTTTTAATAAAAAATAAGTAAACTTTTGAATCAATATACCAATTCCTAATGTTAAATGTACATTTAAAGTTCCTCCTAATAACTGTACGATTAGTGCTAGAGAATCAGAGTCCCTCAAGTTTAAGAGGCGGCAGGACTCAGCCAGGCAGCCCATGGCTCCGCTGCTCAGTTTAACATGGGGTGGATTTACATTTGTCTTAATTAAAATCATAAAAATTTTTTTTTCCAAAATCTGTTATAGTAGTTTGATTAAGTAGTATTATAGGTTCATTTTAACCTAAGTCATTGTCCTTAATACATTTTATTCAGATTTTATTTGAATGAAATACGTATTTTGAATTCCCATAAGAAATATAGCATTTTTATACAAAACGCATTCAACTACAAAACCTGCATTTCTAAACCTAAAATTTTCAAACCTACGCCATTTTTAAGAATATTTATTACTTGTTAATTTGATACTTAAGAATTTGGAACTAATTCATGTAAAGAATTATTTTTTATCGATTGTAAAACACCTTACAAATTGTGAATGTCGCCTAGAGCCGCAGTAGTTTAGCCGGTGTCCGTCAGATGCCACTAGCGTAGTTTGGTAAGGAAGAGGAAGATTGTCAGTCGCCAGCTACGAGCTACCCTCGCTGTTCTGTTCTTGGCAAAGTTTCTATGTTGTGTTGTGATGTGATTACAATTAAATAAAAATAAAAATCGGACCACCCAAAACAAAATGGCGGCCCTAAACGTGTTGAAATAAATCGACATAAAGTTGCTAATATCTCGAAAAGGAAGAGTTTTTAGAAAAAATTTCAAGAGACTAAAAATGTTTATTTCAAAGTGCTTGGCCTGAAATACCAAATCGATTTCGTAAATTTTATAGTAATGACAACATTATCTGTCATGCAAAACAAACAGCACTAAAATCGGCCAGGAAGATCTTCAGAAATAGATATCAATAGGGTTACCAAACGTTTAAGGGTGGACTGAATTATATAAGTAAGATTATAAAGAGGTAAAGTTTTTTGTGTTTTGTTTGCATGTAGGGGGTAATCTCTGGAACTGTACTGAACCGATTGAAAAGGTACACATGTGTTTAGATAGTGTTATCAGAGATTTATCGAAATTGTATTTTTGATTCGTAAAGTAACAGAAATAAAAATCTAAATTTTTAGCTATAAACTTTTAGTGTTATTTAAAAAAAAAAACAATCAGTTAATATTATATGTGAATGCTATGTAGCCTATATCTAAATGTAAGCACCCCACTTAATAAACTAAAAAGTTATTAAAGAAATTGAAATGCTATTTTAGCACAAATGTTTTACTTACCTTGGCTTGAAGAAGTATTTATTGTAATTTAGTGTACAGTCTTCAGTTTGTAAAATATTTGTTGTTATTTTCAATGTGTATTTATTTATAAGTTTTTGCATATTTTCCTAAACTGTTATGTTTTTCCGATAAAGTTTTTAATAAACGGCCTGTAAAATAATAGTTAACTTATTTATGGTATGATTTTCAGATATAAACAAAATTTCTTTTGGGTAATTTTACATATTGATGTTTTTGCTGAATAAATTAGATGAGACAATATTGTTTTTCAAACAAAACACATCGTGTTTGATATCATTCCTCCTATTTGTTTACTTACTCATAAATTATACTATATGTAGAATTACAAATTATGAGTCGGATAAAAAAGTTAATGAATGTATTAGAAGTACAGTACTAGTAGGTAGAGGAACTGCGAGAGCAGGGTGATTACACGGGTCAAACCCAGGTAGCTGGCTGGCCCGACAGCCAACTTACAGTTTGTATGCAGAGTATAATAATGTCAACGCTACGCGATTCTTATGGACGAACCTAAATTTTGTAAGCATTCTCCCCCTCCTATCATATTTTTCTATTACGGCTGAAGGTCAAGCAGACAGTCGAGGGTTGTGCAACCTCACTTTGTGCAGGCAGCGCTCCAAGCAGTGATACGGACAAACTTGTAGAGAGCGACTCTGGTGCTTACTTTGGAAACTAAAAGGCGGTTTTTAAATCAAGTCCTGCGGCCTCTTAATATTATGTTGTTTTACCTACAGTGACTAGATAGAGACAGTGTGGATAAGTGAGGTCTTGTTTCCTATTGGCCGGCAGCCTTCTTTATCATAAATTCTTATCTGTTTCTATTATATTTTTTTGCACACAAAAACAGAATACACTATTTAAGAAGAAACACAGTTTTTATTATTTAATTTCAATATAAATATCAAACTGTAACAATTAAATCGCATGTTTATCCCTTTATAAAAAAAAACAAAACAAAGAGGTCATTTCTCTTATAATTGCAAAGAGATACAACACTAATCTTTACATTATAATTCTGAGCAGATGATATGTAATAATTAATTTTTGGATAAACATGGCGGCCAATTTCATATAGCCACGCTGTCTCTATCTAGTCACTGTAGTTCTACCTTCCTTAGGTTCGAATTCAGTTAGATTTTAGCAAATAAATACTCAAATTACAGCAAGTATAAAATGATTGAAGCTCAAGTTTAACGGAAGACGGTTAAACGTTACCCCATTATTATTATTCAATTATGAGTAAACATAGTTTAAACGTAGTGACAAATGAGCATATCGTTCTGTAAAATAGACATAATTTTAAGGGTTTTTATAAAGACTATATTCAAATAGTTAGTCTACTGTACTAATTTTCAGAAATTGTTTAATTAATTAAAAAACTGTGCAAACAATTCTGGATTTTAAATCTAAAGATTTCCAAAATGTGTATGATTAAAGCATTGATTTATAATAATAGATATTTGTCTTTAATAATGGAATGGGATTTCATTTCTCTTTGAAGGTACATCAAGTTGTATTCATTAAACACTCGATTGCAGACGGACGTTTTTTTCTTAGAAGTAACTGAGTTGCTCTATAATAGGAACGTAAAATCTCTCTTCTTCACTAACTCAAGACTCTTGACAAAGGTAAATTATACATCTCTAGTAAGCAAATCATTCTTAGTTAATACCGATGCGCTCTATAAATGATGAAAGAATAATCATCCATTAATTAATTAATGGATTAATTATCTCAATATGACAGCTTGTTCTTGTGGCAGCAATAATACGTCTTGATCATGTAAACTCCATTTTATAAGAATCTTGTCATGTAAAGGTACCGGTATACAACCATAAACGTTATGACAAAAGAAAAATTTGCGTTTTATTTAAAATGTTTATTATAAGTTTACTAGCTGGCCCGATCCGGCTTTACACGGATAGACAAATAAAAGTTAAATATATATTACAAAACAAATATTATATCAATAAATATATTACACTATGTATTTCTTATGTGGATTTTTAGTAACTTTGACCCCCCCCAAACCCCCCCTAAAATTTCTAATTTTTTAAAATCCTATCTTAGCGAGCTCCGAGGGCCCTAGAGGAAGCTACATACCAAATTTCATTCCAATCCATTCAGTAGTTATAGAGAAATCGTGATTTAGTAACTTTGACCCCCCAAACCCCCTCTCAAATTTCTAATTTTTTGAAAACCTTTCTTATTGAGCACCCATGGCCCTAGAGGAAGCTACATACCAAATTTCTGTACAGAAATATAACTGTTAACTGAAATAATATTAGTTGATCGGTTGTAATTTTGTGCAGTAAAACATAGTTGTAACTGACTTTATACATGTGGTTTCACTCTTGTTACATTTTAGTATCGAGAAACAAATAGAAATTACAAAATTTTAAGTCGACAGATTTATGACTGGATAAGCCATATTTTATTTTTATATACCTAGCCTATCTGTATATATAAAAGCCAAATCCACTGACTCACTGATCACGATTTCCCAATAGACTTTAAATCCCAAATAATTTCTTCAATTTCGTAGTTACTCGTTTACGAAGATTTAACAAATATGTTATTGTTGTTTAGTCATATTTCCAGTGGACCTTTACTACTACATCCAATTATGAACTAAGATCTTCATTATTTATTGATGAAGAGTTTAAAACTAATAGTTTGAAACTATGGGATTAGTTAAAAACGTATACTTTAAGTTAATTATGCGTGTATTAGAAAACCATATATAAATCATTAATTGCGGGGAATTACTGGTATTAAACATTTACTTGACTGATAGAATCGTTCATTTGTTTAGACACTCTTTTATAATATTAATAAAAACTAGGGCAATGGCAAATGGTAAACTTTAAACTTTAAAGGTCTAACAAACAATAGCTATTTATGAGGAGTATAACAAATTTATGACGGATATAACGAAATTTATGAAGAAATGAGATTTCTAATAATGATATAAGCATATTTACGAAGATATAATATTCATAATAGTACAAAATTTTACATAAATATGACGATATAGATTTCTTTTGACTATATCAGGATACTTATGAAGTGTAATAATTTCATACGAGTATGGGCTGATAACATTGTAGATCGACAAAATAAAGAAGCGCAAAGCTGAGTAAATACAATATAGATAATCCCTGAAACCTAAGAAAAAAACATGAGCACTTAAATGCAGTCTATCGTTACAAATAGGATTTAAGTGATAATAAGATACGACAACCAGTAAAAGGTTTCTGTTTCATTTAACTTAAATTTTATTTCACTGAAAACTATTTTCTATTTCAAAAGGGATATGGGTTTCTTTTTTTATCCTATTTGTATTGATGGATTAAACAAAGATTAACAAATCTGGTTGGGTATATAATGCTTTTAAGGTTTATACTTGTACTTAAATATTGTTAAAGAATGAAAAGATCAAAATATTGATTAAAGTAGATTTATTTCAATCAAATCTCCTGGAAGATTTATTTATAAGTGCGTTTGCTAACTAATGACTGTGTACATACTAGACAATCCTGGATTTTTAACTTAGATACTTTGATTACATTATGCTTTCAGGTAAATAATAACATAGTAGTATACTAATTTGATTTTCCTAAAACAAATTTTATATTTTTAATTTTAGTAATTTGTTTATTAATTTTTCAAATATATGTTTATAATACAATCAAGGTCTGCAAACTCTGTTTTTAATAAAGCTATTTAATATATTTGCTGCATTCGTTTATTTTGGTTTAACATATTTTTGAGGGTAAAACTTAACATTCAACTTAAATATGTATATTTCACATAAAAATATTATGTATAGTGTTTGTTAGATCGTATAAATTTTGTGTTGTATTTCAAATACTTGTATTATAATGGTTAATGCATTCAGAAAATTTGATCTATCTCCAAAAAACCAATAATGAATAGAAAATTTGATTGAAATACCGAGTTGCTAATGCTATGTCAAAATTCATGAATGACTCATTAAAATTAATCTGAATGAAAAATTTAGATTTATGGTGTAGTGGAAGAAAATAATAAATTCTACTTCTTACAAGGTAAGACACAATATATAAAATGTATCGAGTTAATAAAACCTAAATATTCTTCTTATTACAACTACAATTTACAAATAAATTTATGATCCTATACGAGCAATCTCTGTTTGTTTGTACGAGCAATCTCGAGATCCAGCGGAATGATTTTGCTGAAAGTTTGGGATTAGAGGCTTTTGGGTCTAAGAATTCGATTGGTGAAAACCACTACCCCAGGAAAACTCGTATTTTTCTAAACAACTCATTTGAAAATTGAAAATTTTTAACATTGGGCTTATGGAGTTTAAAATCATTACATATGTTTATTGACTATAACAATAACAGTAATAAGCTGTTTCCTATATTATTACCATTATCAGCTGATTTCAAGCAACAATTTTTTTAAAATTTTTAACCTTAAGATAGATTTTTGTGGAGAACGACATCTGTTGAAGTATTTTTATTTCGTATTAGAGTATAGGATAAACATTTCATATGTACGTAAGTTCGAAAAATATTCGTATTTATTCAGTATCCGATTCAGTATACATACATTTTCCTAGAAAAAAAAAATGAAAAAATACCGAGTAATGCTCGGTCGCCCAGGTACTTAACAATGTAATATACAAATAATTAAAATTATTGTTAAGTTTGAGTCAACCTAAAAATGTTCAAATATAATCCTCCTTATAACAAATTAAGTTTTAAAGTAAAATGATTGATCGTTCACGAAATTCCACGACAATGCGAATGTACCAATTACTTCACCCGTTTAGTACTTTGAATGATTATTTGATGAATTAATGATTTAAGTTTAAATGTTTTATGTTCCTCAACAATTTATGCAGACGACACTTCTTTACTTGTAAGTCACAAAAACATTTTTCATTGGATAATGCAGCAGCTAGTGTTTTAAACGAAGCAAATGACTGGTTTGCGATAAATAGAATGTTTAGTAAAAAGAAAACTTTTGATGACCCTACAAAACAAATATAATCATAGCTGTTACAAGCCTGTTTATGAAAAAAATTTATGGTATCAAAATTGATAGTATCCTCTCCTGGTAAGTGCATATAGATTGCGTTAAGAAGAAATTGTCAATTGTGATTTATTTATTAGTCTTAAGAGTCAATTAACTTTTGAATATTTAAAAATGACATACTTTGATGTCTTTGAAAGTATTTTATAATTTATGGTCTTCTTATCTGGGGAAATGGAATACACATAATTTTAATTCTTAAAAAAAAAGAAAAAAGAAAGCTTCGAAAATAAACAAACTCATAGAAATTAGAACCTTGCAAGCTACCGTTTGTTAAAAGTGGTGTTTTAACAATTATAAACTTATATATTTTTGATGTAAAGAACAATTTGCATAATATTTAACCAGTTAAAGAATAATTCATGATAACAATACCAGATTTGGTCATATTCTTGAACAACCAAGACATAGATTGAATAAATCCAAGAATAATTTTATCATTTAGGAATCAAACTGTTCAATAAACTGTCTGGCATTTTTCGAAGCTTGTAAAATGATGATTTATATCATACTTTTCATGGTTGGCTGAAAGAGCACCCATTTTGTAACATTTTGGAGGAATATGTAAGTTGTGAAGTCAATATTTATTAAGCATGGGTCATCCGTCATGTTAGTTTTAAGTTTTTATGACTAAATTAAGCCTTTATGTGACGAAGTCTATTGCAATGGTGCACATGTGCTGAAGGACCAATAAATGTTCTGTTCTGTTCTGATAATACCTAGTTTACTAGATTTTGCAGATTGAAAATATAAAACATAACTTTTAATTTATAATAAGCGTATTCAATTCTGATTGGTACAATTAATACAATAAATTACTGCATATCATTGTTTAAACATTCCTTGTTAGTTTAAGGTTTTAATTGTAATTTGAAATAACATATAACTGGTGTAATATAAATATTCTTCTAATTACAATTACAAATTTACAATGAAATATATAATATCAATATATAGAATTAGTTACAATCATTGTAAAGTATAAATCAACCTAAATATGTTCAAATATAATCCTCCGTACAAAACAATCAGTTTAAAGTAAAATGAATGATCGATCACTATTTATAGCGAAATTACACAACATTGCGAATGTACCATTTACTGCAACCGTTTAATATTTTAAATAATAAACTTTACTAGATTTTGCAGATTGCAGATATAAAACATAACTTTTAATTAATAATAAGAGTATTCAATTCTGATTGGTACAATTAATAAAATTAATTATTTTAAATCATTGTTTAAACGTTCCTTGTTATTTTAAGGTTTTAATTGTAATTTGAAATAACATATAACAACTGGTGTTATCTAAATATTGTATATAGTGGTAAGCCATTTATTAATTAAAAGTCAATAGCTACATTCAATGAAATTATAATAATTTTATAACTTCATTGTGATTCATGCTGAGTTAAATTTTAAAGTCGACTGTTTACTACATCTATCAACACAAATGCATTTTCCTACTTGCAAAGTTAATTAATAATGTTTACAAAAGAATAAACTTTTTGATGATATTATGTTCTTGTGTTCTAAAAGTATGACAGTTGTTTTTAAATATTAAATTTACTATTTGATAAATCGTTGCAGTTATAGAATTTTATGTTGTAATAAAGGTTTAATTTTATTTAAGAACGATTCTCAGTGACACTATATTTAAATTGAAGTACAATTTATTTTATAAATTTATTACATGAATATAGTTTGAGATATTGGTATCAGTTATGTTTATCCTGATTAAATCCTGTTAATCCTGCAGTTAAAATTTACTTTGGTTTATTTATACTTATGTTTTTAAAAGGCTTGGTCTATGTTTGAAACTTTTATTCTAAAACAAATTAAACTTTACAAAACAGTATTTGTAATAACCACTAATACAAGAAATTAACTTAATTATTTCTGATTGCCTTACTGGACTGGTTGATTTAACTCTAATTT
>JAGFPH010007830.1:12236-25284 GCA_018207615.1 Philaenus spumarius | reverse complement strand
GTTTTTCTCATTTAAAAAGAAATTTTCTCTTATACAACTTTTTTTGTGATTGAATGATTTTATTTTTATTATTTTTCTTAAGGTTGGCGTTTTTTTACTTTTTTGAAGTTTTTTTCGGTTTTATATCACATGTTTTTTTTTTTTAATAAAAATATTTATTACTATGCGTCAAAATACACCTACAGACCAAGTTTCGTCGAAATAAAAATCAAAATCCGTTTGGTAGTTTTCTATAATCAATATGAGACCTCCAATCTTCTGTTCTGCATAGTATTTTCAACGCGTAATATCTCCGCGAATTTTAAACCTACAACATTCTTCTTGGTCTCATTCGAAAGGTATTCTTTCAGACAACAAATTTCATATATCGATATATATCGATCAATCATATCGATATTATCGATATTATCGATTGGGGCCATATCGAAATCTTTAGACACGGCTACAGCCTCCCCGTATGAACGGATTTTGCTGAAATTTGGTATGGAGATCACGTTTGCATTGCAGAAGTGCCTTTTGTATGTTACATCTCTTGACCCAAACTTTTTGAGCACTTTGGGGGGGGGTTCAAAATTTTGAAATTGCGATAAAATGGGTCAAATGACGTTTTTTCGAAAATATTTTATTTTCCATATTGTTTTTTCGTCGAAATACACCTACATACCATGTTTCATCTAAATCCATTTGGTGGTTCCATTGTTTTAATATGTATAGCTGAAGGATAAGAAGATTACGAAAACGTGTCATAAACGCCATTTTCAGCGCCTCATATCTCCGCGAATTATTCACCTAGAAATGTCGTTCTGGTCTCATTCGACTTGTATTCGTCCAGACAACAAATGTTATAAATTTCATTGATGTCGGTTTCGTAGTTTTTGAATATGAACAACGTCAAAACGCCATTTGTTGTACTTCGGTAGTATAAGCAGTCGGTTCCCTGCCGCCAGTTCGTTTCGCGCGTTCGTTGTTTTGGGCGTTTGTTATTTTTTTTTTTTATTGAGCTTGGCGGCAGGGCGACCGCCCTGCTTGATTGTATTCATACTTTAAATATAATTCTTGTAATTCACAAAACCAATTAAATAATAGTGATCGTTAAACCTGACGTCGAGAAATTAAGTGGAGATTCTTTAGTGTATATACATGTAAGGTACATTTAGAAGACTAGCAAATGTAGTTTTTATTTAGCTTATATCAAAACAATAGTACTTCAACTTACTGCAATAAAGATTAAGACAAAAACTTTCTTCCGAAACTTTAGTTGAAGGACTAAACAAATAAAGTTTTGCAAATCTCGGTTGATTAATTTATAATTGCAATTTGAAGCATTTGTGATTAAACTGCTTTAAAAAATATCTAACAAAATATCAAACAAAGTTCTCTTTTTAGATTGTATTATTTTAGATAATGTGAGATGTGTTTTGATACTTTCAGCAGAGAGCTGAATGTAGGGAACTTTGTATTATACGAACAAGCTTAGTAAACCTTAGAGTTTGCCAACCTTAGAGTCATGCCAGGTTGGTCAAAATAAAGCACTGCACTTTAAAAAAAATAACAAAAACTGTTTTTCTATTTATAAATAATAATAAATAATGCCATGGTATGTTACTCTTAATTTAAATAGTTTGCAAATCTAAATGAACTATAAAACAACCTCTCTCAAATAATCACAGTCTTAATACCAATGTTTCTTTGTTTGTATTTTTGCCCACCTTGAAACTTCTTTAATACATTAAAAAATATCAATAAGAGAGAAATAGTTGTACACAGCATCGCTCTACATTACAAAATTACACAGAAATATACAGTTTCAAATTTGCTACATTCAGTACCATCTACTTATATAAAGCTAGACGGGTTCACTGATTCATTGACATTAACTATGAGGCACTTCCTGTAATCGTACCCTCCTCGAAACTTCCAGAAAATTGCCCAAAGTTAACATTTAAAATTTTGAAAACACCTTTTGGGTGGCAAAGATTTTTTTAATATTTTCATTTTTCCACTTTGATCGCGTTTTGTAAAAAAACAGTAAGAGATAGAATCTTAAAATCCAAAATCTTAAATACAAGAGTTGTAGAAAATTTAATTACAAACTAACGATTTTCGTCAGATTTACGATTCAATCATCCGTTTAGCCGCTATTCACCCGAGAAGGAGCTCCGGCACACAATCCTTCAAATTTCCCGTGTTAATCTTATGGAGATAATGTTTAATGAGTTTGAGTCAGCTGCCAAATAAAACAGCTGATTTATGCTCAGTCACCCATGTACAAACGAGCCAAAGATTAACGAGATTCTTAAGCGAATTTTCCAACTGCGAGCGAAGCAAAGCGTCCAGGAGCAGAGCCCCTAGTTTGCTTGTAAAATTAAAATACTCTGGAAACGTTGTAACACCGAAAATATAAATCAGTAGTTCAACATGAAATAAAAAGAAACGAATTATTTGTTTCTCCTCATTTACATCTGAAATACTTGGATACCATTTGTTCACATTAACCTGAACTTGATCGAATAAAAGTTGGAAGTCAATGGATAACTAGAAATATCATATTTGATAATTTAAAATCCAATGGTTTTTGGGATAATCAACAACAAATTTGCAATAAAAGTCAGATAAAAATAGTCCTATTAATGATTTTGTTTGAATAGGCCTATTAATATTTGTTGATGATAATTTGAAAACGATACTTTTTAATTAGTAGTAACAGAAAATAGACAAATATAAATGACTGTTTTGAACTTTAAGGTTATATATAACAGCTGTAAAGACTGAAACAAAAACTTGAATAGAAGTGAATACAAACAGCTTTTGCTCGAGTAAAACAGCAACTTATTATTTATGTAAGTCCAAGAAACGCTTAGTTATAGCAGCAGACATGACGGCAATAAATGAGTGTTTAAGTACGCGTAAAGCCTTAAAATTGACAGAAACGTACATGTTGTAAAAACTTGCAACGGACTTATTCTGAGTTCCAAAAGCTGTATGTATACTTTACATTATAATAAATTCCAAACGTTTACACAATAAAATATACATTACTATGCACATAGTAAAATCAGATATAAAAAGGATACCACAAAGGCCAAAGTATACATTTTACGATTATCAATAGTGATAACCTTAAACCAACATTTATTTGCATTTTTAGACTATATAGATTCCTAGCTTCCTTTTATTAGTGTAGAATATTGTATAAACTAACAAACATAAATAATTGTGACAAATTAATATCAACAGACACAAATAAAAAACCATAAAATCAATGCTATATCTCTGGTTTTGCGAATTCTTACAACACGAAATTTTTAATTAGGAATTCTTTCATTAGGGTTTTGGATTAGACGTCTAGGTAAAAAAACGAAACAAAAGATTAAATAAGGCTGAAATAATATCGAAAACCAAAAAATCTACAATCGTTTGTAAGTTTAATCATTTCAATTATGAGAACAAATAAAAACTTTTCCTCATAAAATTGCGTTAACTCTTTTACTTAAGGCATTCTTTCTGAATCTTTACTTAAGGCATTCTTAGGTTTTTTGACGGGCAGCTGAGAGGGTGAGAACTCTACATATCACAAATAATTGTGAGAGTATCTCACATGATTCCATCTCATAAACAAAGTTTGGAACCGGTTGCAAGTTGCATGCGTGGTGTCTGAACTCAAATAACATGCAGTAATACACTGTGACTTTCACTTGATTGTGAAACGCTATATTGTTTTCTGTAGTATTCCCGACAGATGTTAAGTTTAAAATTATAAAAAAGTGAGAGTTTAAAAAAGTTTAGTTAGATTTAACAAAACACCGAGAGACTGTTTTCAAATCCTTACCACAGATTATGCGACTGCTTGCTTCCTGCGTGTATGTTTCATTGGCACAAAATATTCCATGAAGTATGAGAATGTCGAAGATGATAAAAGTCCTGGACGACCACACACTTCAAGAACCGGACAGATGGTTCGAAACTCCACCGACACAGTATTATATTGATAGCTGAATATATCTAAACATTAACAAATACAACACATGTACAATTTTACACAAAGATCTTAACATTACAAAGATGGCCCCAAGTGTTCTCACATCATAGCAAAATGAATGTCGCAAGGCATTCTGGAGCAACTTAGGCAAATTTAAACTTGTTTCAAAAAGTAATCGCTTCTGAAGAAACATCTTCAATTTGGTCTCAGGATCTTCCAGAATGATCCTGAGTCCAAAATACAGCCAATGCACTGCAAAACACAGTCGTCACCATGCTCATTGCGCTTTTAGATATAAAGGGTGTGATTTTGTAAGAATGGATTCCAGAAGCCACAAAAGTTCACCGGCTTTATTGTAAGGACGTTTTGATAAAGTTGAGAGAATGAATCAGGGAAAACCGCAAAATATAACTTTCTACCATGCATTTTTTTAAAACCAAAACAACATTACTACACTTGAACATCCTCCATATTCACCTGATTTAGCGCAGTTTACTTTATCCAAAAGTTAAATCCAGCTTAAAATGAAATGTTTTAAATTAGTTGATGCTGTAAAGAAGAAAACACCAGATTTGTTGAACAGGGGAAAGCAAGACTTGCAGCGCTGTATTATTGCAAACGGAGAAACTTTGAAGCAGACAAGCATTAAAACGGTAATACAAAATAATAAATTAAGTAATTTAATCAGTCTTGCTATTTTATAAACATACCTCATGTATATATAATAGTGTATTTGAATTGCAAAAACATACATTTTTCTTCTATTTTAAGATTTTTGAATTAAACAAAAGTTTTCCTATTTGTGAATTAGCAAGAACGTTGTTTTATTGTTATCGTAAGCAATCCTAAACTATAGAATAAAATTACTTTAAAAATATGACTTAAAGAACCAATCCACTTCTAAGAAAATACCAATATTTACCGAAATAGAGAACCATTGAGTCACGAGAGGGCTGAAGAACCGTTTTATTGAAAAGCTCTGTTTCACTCGAGTTTCAAAATCTATTAAGTTTTGCTCAAGTGAGCTTTTAGACTTTGCAAGAGCTGCTGGAGATGTATCGCTAGCTTCAATATTAGCAACCTGTTTCCTTGGTTTCAGTTGTTAGTTGTGTCCGATTTGCTCTATGGTTCTATGATTGCTCGATTTCTGGCATGACCTACAGATTGTTGGGTATTATTTAGATAAATTAGAAAATGAATTAGTGAATCAAAATTATAACAATATAAACTAAATAAGTAAACTAAAAAATTAACGTTTTGTTGTTAGTTATTCCAATAATCATTTTTTTCCAGGATCATGACTGGAATTTATATTTTTGAAAGCTTGATGTAATTTCCTTATTTTGTGCTAGATTAAAAATTGCTTATATTTCAAAAACTACTTAACCTACTTTTATAACTAGGTTTGTGATAAAAAGACGCAGGTAAAAATAGTTTCAGTAACTAATTTGTTTAGTAATGCTTATTCAATCTGAAAAATAAATACTTATCTTCTACAAAACATCGTAGACTCACATAAAAATCTCCTTTAAAGAGCACGACCTTTAAGATGTAATACAAATAATGACTATACAAAAATATACATCTCATAAATGTTAAATACAAATTACAGCACTATTTTCAAGTTTATGCAGTCATTTCAAACGGATAAATCAATTGATTATTTTAGAGGATCTCGATTTTTTAAGTTGCCATTCCAAAAATGATGCACGTTTTTTGAGACTTCGCTTTATGTCTGGCTATCACTTTCGATTATCTCGACAATTTTAAAAGCTGCGAGTTTGCATAGGCCACGGATCTGAAGCTGCCCCCACGTGGGTTTGAACTGGGTATTATTATGGTCTTTTACGTTTTGATCAATTTGGGGGAACCAGATGGGCTACAATAAGGTAGTGTAAAAAACTAAATGTGCAGAATACTTTTTATGTAGATAAAAAATCAAAACATTGTTACTTTCGGTCAACAACCTGCTTCCACTTATTGGATTCTTTACCTAACGAACTCGTCTGAGCTACATAAAAGATCAACGTTAGTACAAAATTTGGACCGAACCTTGATGTAAAATGCGGCCGTAGAGAAGGAATACTTAAATACATATATATTGAAATTTCAATGACACGCCAACGTGTTCTGGGAACCATGATTGGTTTATTGACTCCTGACCATAAGAGTCACTGCAATGGAAATGCGTTAGTAAAACAAGTACCATGAAATGTTCGAGAACACGATCCAAATGACACGTTAAAATTACAGGGTCACTTTGAGAACGCATCACCCAAGATATGTTTTAACAAAAATAACTTCATACAATATTTTTATGTTTGGACATAGAATTTTAAAAATGGAAGACTTACATGTATTTGTTTCTTCCGATTTTATGTAAGCTAAAATCATTTATCTACTTTCTTTAAATAACGTACTAAATATAAAATCCATTTAGGCAATTATAGTAGTGCATTAAAAGTTGATAATATCGAGTCAGCATTGGAAAATTTAATTGTTTCAATCACGAAAACTAAATTGCAAACTTGCGCTTTGATCCAATTAGGCAAAGCCGTATCAGCCTTTATTATCAGACAGATTTAGTCAAGGCATTTACACTAATGACATTTTGTGCAAACATTAATGTATGTAAACTTTAATTATATTTCCGAGTAATTTTACTATGATTATAAGTGTTTTAAATGTAATGGGAGATAATATTATGTAACTGAAACATGACATTTTGTGCTAAAATTAATGTATGTTAACTTTAATTATATTTCCGAGTAAATTTACTATGATTATAAGTGTTTTAAATGTAATAGGAGATAATATTATGTAACTGAAACATGACATTTTGTGTTAACATTAATGTATGTAAACTTAAATTTTATTTCCGAGTAAGTTTACTAAGATTATAAACTCATTGTATAAGTATCCAAGTCACAAATAGATATAACTAATTTTACCTTTTATCCATCGTGTGACTTCGTTCAGCGTATGTCGATGACGCGTTTCGAAACGTATGTTTTATCATCAGATATTAAAACATTAAAACGTTCACATCACATCACAAAAAACATTTAACTCACAACACAAAATACAAAACTGTGACATGTAATTCTGGTAGATGTCTGCTTTATATCGCGGTCGAACGAGTACTGACTAAATTCAGTGTTCGGTTGATTAGAGTCAGAGATTCTTTTCGCTTTCGCTGAATCGTACAGAATGTGGCAATGAAACTGTAGTTGGGCTTAAGTAATTGGTTGTTGTTATGTATAAAGGCTTTATATCTTGAATTTCTCTATAAATTCTCTACCAATCATAAATTCACCGATTTTAATACCGACTTTAAACCCATCCACTTTGGCGTGAATGGTACATGTATGATCGCTATATAGTCCAAAAAATATTAGTCAAATGAGGGCAAGTATCTCGGAATGAGAGATAGTCAGCTATAAACTTGTATAAACCTTTATTTTGTCACCCTAAAAATTGTCTCAAAACCTACTTATCGTACAGTGTCCGGTACTGATTATGTCACCGAACGAGTGCAATACCAATTGTCTATTAATATGTTCCCAATATTGTTCTCCCTAATTGAAAACGTCACATAATTAGTTTTACGGACATTAAGTGATAGTGTATTATGATCAAACCGACGTTTGAAAGTAGACAAATCGCAAGTAGCCTGGGAATAAAATTCATTTCAGGATTTCCCTTCGAATAAAATAGATGCATCATCAGCAAATTGAAATCCGATAAAGTTCCCCTGCAGCTTTATTTTAGAGATATTATTTATGTATATAAGGAACAAAATAGGCCCTAAATGTACTACCGGACACGGTTCACTAGAAACACCGCAAATAGACACTACTTGATTTTTATGGTTTAAGTAACTCCTGAGCCACTTTAGCGCATTCCCTCTTATACCAATAGAGCTCATTTTATTAAGTAATTTTTACCTATCAATGGAATCAAAAGCTTTAGCCAAATCAAGAAATGCCACCAATACCCTGTTCTTAGCTGCCAAAGACTGATTAAGCACATTTGTCAGATCAAACAATGCATCGGAAATATTTCTTCCACTCCTGAATCCTTACTGCAGTTCACACAAGATATTATTTATTTCTAAATAGTTTGATAACTGCTCTTTAACTAACTCATCAAGAATTTTGGAACACACATTGAGCAATGAGATTGGTCTATAATTACTTATATTTTCTTTATTGACGGATTTATAAATAGGAATTACTAAATAACTAAATAGGTGGGATACGTGCTGATACAAAATTACGCATAAAATGTGAATATCTGCAAACCGTATAGAAAACAGTTTAACCTTTAGGATGAATGGTTGGTGGGTAATCAGCGTTTATCGCCAATCTCGATAGACCCGTCAAACATTGTTGTATTACGCCTTCTCATGGGAATGGTCTTTATCGTGTGAGTGACGTTTTATATCTGCCCTACTCTTGGGAAAAATTATGAGTAATCCAAAAACTTTTTTAAATTATCAACCAACAAGTAATCCCCCATGTTAATAATGCAAAATATCTATGTATGGCACTAGACACAAAACTGCGCTGGAAAGTACAAGTAAAAAAGAAAAGTAATCAATTTATATAAAGATAAAAGAAAATGAATATGCTTCTTCGGCGTCATTCTGAGTTGTCAGTACACAATAAACTATTACTTTATAAACAAGCAATAAAACTTATCTGGACATTATGGTGTGCAGCTTAGGGGCTGTACTAAAAGAAGCAATATAACAATATATTATATAGACGTTCCATAACAAGGTACTAAGAAGCTTTGTTAATGCTCCTTGGTACCTGGGGTACGTACTACGTAATGAAGTTCTCCACATAGATCTAGAGATTGCCACAGTACAAAAAGAGGTTCAACAATTTGCTAAGAAGCATGAAGATAGATTGTATAGGTATCATAACATCGAGATACTACAATTTCTCGATAATACAGATCAGGTGAGGCGGTTGAAGAGAGTAAAGCCATTTGACGTTAGTTTGAAGTCAGTCCTATAAACAACCTTTTAATTTTTTTTTGTGGCTGTATATCCACTCCTGACCTTAATACTTATTTCACATTATCTATATAATAAAAATGAATTGCTGTTTCTTTGAAATCGCATCAATTGAGAACTGCTGGACCAATTTGGCAATTTTTTGTTTTAAAATGTTCGTAATAGTCCGAACTAGGTTTTTATATAAAGACAAATTTGAAAAGTTTCCCGAAAAAGTTTCAAATTTGGAAAAAACTAAACAGCCTCTTTTGTATGGACTCAAGACCATAGCGCTCAAAAACAGCTGTTTGTATAAAATGCTTCGTAACACATGTTTGTTTACATTCATTACCATAGCAACTTTAGCAAATTTATAATCAGTTTATTATTCTTTAAAACCAATAGCTTTTTAGATTAGATTGACAAATTAAAAGCAAACACAAACAAAAATCAATAAAACATGCTTTGGCCTACTATATTATAATTCAATTTAAACATCGGTTGTTACATATTATTATAAATAAAACAACTGTTATGGATCAAAAATTGAACATAATTTTAGGTTAGGCCTACAATGAACCAAAACACTTTTATTTGCAACCAATTTCTCTAATTTATAATCGGGTTATTATTCTTCAAAAACCAAAACAGCTTTTTTAGGTTAGATTGCCAAACAACACAAACAAAAATCAACGAAAAATGCTTACTGTATTATAATTCAATTCAAACATCGGTTGTTACATATCTATTTACTTACATATATGCTGTTTAAAATATTGTTTATATAAATTGTTGACATAAACACCATTTGCAATTCAATAACTTAAGTCAAAAGAATGAAATTTGATAACTACCCTTAAAATTAAATAAAGCAATAGCGAAGCATTGCTGGGTCCACTAGTTAGTAATAAAATCATTATTTTAATTATTAGCAATTAATTATAAAATGCCAATTAATCTTTAAAAGTTTTTTTAACCGCAACTGTTAATTATATAAATATATTATGTACTATGTATTTCTTATGGGGATTTTTAGTATCTTTGACCCCCCAAACCCCCTTAAAATTTCGAATTTTTTTAAAACCTTTCTTAGCGAGTACTCAGGGCCCTAGAAGAAGCTACATACCAAATTTCATTCCAATCCGTTTGGTGGTTTGTGAGATTTCGTGATGAGTGAGTCAGTGAGGGGTATTTGTATTTTATATATATATACTAGCTGACCCGTACGGCGTTGCCCGTGGTGGTTGGTATTTTCAGTCTTTTTAACGTAATTGTATTCTTTTTAAGTGTTCAGTCAGTGAGTGGTACTTGGCTTTTATATATATAGATGTTAAATAATAAAAGCACTATCAATACTTAAATAAGTATTCATTGGCACTACATTGTCATAATAATAAAAGATCTGAAATTATGATCCCCCAAACCCCCTAAAATTTCGAAATTTTTCAAACCCTTTCTTAGCGAGCGCCTATGGCCTTAGAGGAAGCTACATAACAAATTTCATTCCAATCTGTTAGGTAATTTTGGAGAAATCGTGATTTAGTCATTTTTACCCCCCAAACCCCCCTAAAATTTCCAATTTTTTCAAACCCTTTCTTATTAAGCGCCTATGGCCCTAGAGGAGTTTTTTTAAAGTTTGTTGTTTAGAATTTAGGCCGCTTTACAATTCGTCGTTAAAATATTGTGCTATACATTTCATATTAAATCATTTTTACATCCTGTTATTAAAGAATGTCCAATAAATAATAATACTTGACCTTCTCTTGGTATTTGTTATTGAAATAACATTCCTCATATCGAAAGATTAAAATAACAAAAACGTATGTTTTCTTCTTAATATATTTGACAAAAAAGACGTATACGTTAGCCCAAAGCAGCTCTTATGCCTGCCCTTTGCTGTTGTTATCCAACAGGAAGGACTAAGTTTATTGCTGCTATGTGACATATATTGCTGCCGTCTTTCATTTATAATGTGAAATTAAAATCATTTTACTACTAACATACGTTACCCAAATATTACTTTATGTTAACATACAAGAACATGTACATATTATGGTAATGCCTTCATAATGTTTGTTGTATCGGAAACCCCAATTAACTACAAGATTTGTATATTACATTAACTATCACATATTTAAATAAATTTACTTTCCAGACTAAGTCTTCGGAACTTTAAATCTTATTTATTAAACACTAATTAACTAACATAAATATTTAATCTTGGGAATTTCATACAATTAATATAAAATATTTATAGACATTCATATTTTTGTAAAGTCTTAAAAATTTTCTCATTATTTCCATATTACGCAATATTCTAAAAAATAATATAAAACTTTACGTTGCCTTCAATACGTGTTGAAGGTATACCTTCAACTTCACCATAACCATTGCCCTTATCTTGCAGCACATACCCTGCTTAATATCAGCACAAAACTGTGACTACGTGACAAAGCTAGCTTTAACAGAATGCAGTGATAATGGTGATTTAAGATTAAATACGTGACATGTCATCAAGATTCTTATACATTCAAGATTTAAATAATATTTAGAAGCGATAGACGCAATTATAATAATAACAACACTAACTTTATTTGTTCCTTTTTTATGTACAACAAACATATATCTCAATGTATAGGAGATAAAATATTTTTCACCCACCTTGTTGAAACTAATTTGATGTAGGGAATTCAAGTAGTTACGTATTGTAAAATACATGTACTTGAAGTTTGATATTCAGAAGTTTTAGAAAACATTTACTGGATATAATTGTTTAGTAAGTTAATCATAACAGCTAAAATTATTTTAATAAAAAAATAAATTAATATTTACGATTTATTTCAGCACCAACAGTCAAATTTTAGAATCGTTTAACTACTTTTCATCTGTTCATTGCAAATTTTCAACTTGTACAAATATGGAAAAAATTCTGAAAATTTGAATCTAAGAAAAAGTGAAAATATTGTGGTGTGCTTGATTCCAAGAGTCTCTTGGAAAAGGATCACGTAACCGCCTGGCCAGCGCTGTCAAGGAAAACAACAATTTCCGGCAATTTGACTGAAAGTTCGACAGAAATTAATCTCAACCGAAAGATGTATTCATTTATTTCATCACTTTTCTTTTTTTCCATTTGAAATATATGACATGTCATGGTTAGTACTTAAATAAACTAAATATACGTGTACATATAATAACGTAAGTTTACATACAAATTTTAATAACAAACTAAAGCAAATTAGTATATTTGAAAACAAAAACGAACAACTAAGTCCTTCCGGACACCTGCAGACTGAGTTTAGGAAAATCTGAAAGATATTGTCCCACAGAGTAAAAAGTTTTTTTTTATTAGCAGCTGAGTGAATATTTTAAGCTGCCGATAGGTTTTGTTTTTCATATTTTCTGGAAGTGTGTTAAAATTTTTTATGCCAGAGTAGTAAATTCCACGCTCAAACTGTTAAATTTATGGACAGAATTTTGAAAAAGATTTTGACGTGTAGGATATTGTTGGTGGTGATGATTAATATCAAATATACTCTGATTCCTCGTAAAGAAAATTAAAGTTTCAAAAATCTAATTAATTACTAAGGAAAGTTAAACAAATATGTTTCCTGAAGGAGGTATACAAGATTGATTGTAATTTACATGGAAAATTGTGAGTAAAACCGTAGTCATTGGTAAAACTCTTCTTTTTTTTAAGCGAAATATTTTGATTGACTCAAGAGAGGTATACTAGAATGCCTCCCCATATAGCCGGGGAGTTTGGTATACGAAAGGGTCCATAGTGACATCCTGTTCAACTTCTACCAGACGCATTAATACATTTTCCCGCATAGTGAGTTAGGTATACGAAAGTAGATGTTGAAAGAGTCCATAGTGAGGAATATTTAATTGGATACACCCAGTTCAACTTCCACTAGACGCATTAATGCACTTTCCCTTATAGTGAGTTAGGCATACGAAAGTAGTTGTCGAAAGAGTCCATATTGATAAATATTAAGTGGGCACACCCAGTTCAATTTCCATCAGACGCATTCATACACTTTCCCTTATAGTGAGTTAGATAT
>JAGFPH010007829.1:22579-61667 GCA_018207615.1 Philaenus spumarius | reverse complement strand
ACTATGTTGGGCACACATTCTTCCAGCAGTGCACCATTTCGTTGCAATACTATTTTGGGCACACATTCTTTCAGCAGTACACCATTGCGTTGCAACTTTATGTTTTGCACACATTCTTCCAGCAGTACACCATTTCATTGCAATACTGTGTTGGGCACACATTCTTCCGCGGGTCTCCACTATTTTGTACATATGTTCTTCCAGCTGGTATTCTGTTATTCTTTCAATGTTTCTAACCTCCCTTATTGATAATTGAGGCGAAAGATGGCCGACACATCCAGTCAGTTACAGTCGGAATCTTCTAACATTTGGTACAGTGTTTGGTGAATTAGTGATGTAGTGTCAACCACAAAAAAGAAGAACCCATTCAAAATATCAACCATCTTGAAGGGTTCTACGTATTGTCTGAACAAATTTAAGCTAATTCATTTTACTTCGTAGAACATTTTATCTGAACCGAATTAAAACTTCATTATGCAGTTTCCAAACTAACGACCATTCATTAAACCAACAAGATAAATAAACACTTCAAATTCCGCATTCTGGGCAAACATAACAGACATTTAGAGTTGCCATGGCAACGTAACAAGACGTTACTATGGCAACGCAAGAAATGATCAGCGTTTATATTTTACTGCGTTATAATTTAATTTAATTTATTTCATTTGTCGACGTACTTTTCCTGGAGATAGTAGACATTCTCATCGCAAACTCGTCTCTCTTAATTAATAATTTGTTGCTCTACTAGACATTGTAAAATGGTCAGGTTTCGCGGTATCGTCTACTCTGACAGTATCAACTTTAGGATGATAAAGCCCTTCCCCACTCTTGGATCAACATAAGGCTCGGCAGACCCAGCCACCATCTTGAATTTAAACTCCCATAAGATCAATGTTAAACGCGTAACAAAGACTACTGGAGTAATAATGATCGGAAAATGATTCTGAATGTGAAACTTTAAAGGTTAGGACAGTTCAAATGTGAATATAATTTAGTTTTTTAAATTTATTTATTACTAAATTTGATCTTTGACTCAAAATCAAAGTTTGCGATCTTTTTACTTTCTCCCCCCTATACGTAGTATATGGAGAAAGTATTGTTTTCGTTCAAATTTTCGAATTTGAATTTTTAGTGGAATTATCTGTTTTAGTGCTCCCTGAACCCCAAAGAAATTTTTAGTGGAATTATCTGTGTTGGTGCTCCCTGAACCAAAAAAATATTTTTAGTGGAATTATTTGTTTTGGTGCTCCCTGAACCCAAAAAAGTGTTTTTTTTGCGATGTCTTTCCGTGTGTCTGTTTGTCTGTGAGGGTGTGTGTCTGTGTGTCTGTTAGGATGTGTACAGAGCTGGAGACCATACCAACGGTCTGATTTTGATGAAATTTTTTATGTATGTGTAGTTCTGGAATATCTTCAGGTGTTTTTTTCATTTTTTCGATTTTTAAGGGGTTTACCCCCAAAAATGGCCAAAAACGAGAAAAATCAAAATTTTTCAAAAACGGCTCTAACGATTTTGATAAAATTTGGCTTGTTTGTACCCCTTATTGTACCCTACCATATGCAAAAAACAGCATCTTTCTAAAAATTCTCGTTTAGGTAATAATAATAATAACTGTTTTTTAGGGTTTTTGGCCAAAAAATGGTTTGTTTTTCAAAAATGTTCAAAACCTTTTTTCGTGCATCTATACAGGCCTAATTGACATGTTTGGTGCAATTTTTTTTTGAAATTGATCTAATAGTTTTAGTAATAAAAATAATAATATTATAATATAATAATAAAATATGGATGTGTGTTACACGCATCTAATATTTTTCATGGTATGTCCTACATTTGCATTCTAAATAACCACCTCCTTTGCTACTCTTGGGAAGGTATACACTATACAGTTTCAACTGGGAGAAAGTATGTGGCAGTTATCTGGTACCGTTTATTTCTTATTCAAGAATGCAAATATCAAAAATATAAAAAGCTCACCACATTCGAAGATTAATTACCTTTCAAATAAAAGTTGTTTCAATAAAATTGGATAATTTATGGAGAAAACATCTGCTTTACTGTGGAAGCATGTACACTCCGATTGTATTCCTACTCGAGTGTTTAGCCTGCACTCTGGCGGTTACATCAACTTAATCTTGCGTATTCATGCTATACAAATCCATCCGTTAATTTTGAATGTGTGAGAGAAATCAGTGTTTAATAAAACATACTCACATATTTTGCCACGCAAAGGCATTTCAGTAGGTTTAGAGTCAGGGTTACGTCTGTAACCCTCTACAATCGATTTCACGTTCACCGTGCAGTACAGATCTTACGGGAGAATAGACATGCTACTACCATTACAAGGAACATCACGTTTATTGTCGTGCGGGTTGCGTCAACTGTACGAGCATTCCGTGGAAGTTGATGTTTTTTAGTTGGCTAGTACCGCTGAGGTTGTATGAATAACATTGCTTATGGGCGCTCTGTACTGCAAGGTGAACGTTGAATTCAGTGTATTTTCCACCTTTATAACGCTGCCCAATATTTGGTAGCGGAAGAATTAAATGCACAGAAACTAGTAGTGTACAGTTCTGCCACTTGGAGAGCTGCGGTAAACTCAGAAATATTTGTTCATTCCTGCTGGCCTTAAATAGATAGAAATTTTGCATTTTTTAAAAAAATTTTGAAGTTCAGGGGCAATTAAAATTATTCAAATAGGAACCTGCATCTTGAGATATGTCAAAGTAAAAAAAGAGGCAAAATTAGTGTCGCCCTTGAAATATTTGGTGAACACTTTTTCTAATAAAGCACCTTCCCATTTAATATTTATGTTAATTTAAATAGAAGCAAAAAATGTTTGTTTGTTTACTAGGTCGCCAAAATTTGCTCTTAAAAATAGTTTGAAATGTCGATACTCTTCTGAAAATAGGGAATCTCGAGAGGTATTCGAATTTGAAAATCGGGAAACATATCTCGTGCCAATTTAAGAGTATAAAAGAAAACAAATTAGGAATATTTATTAACCAAATTGGCGGAGACACGTAAACTGCCCCAATATTTTGGGTACTTTTGAAATGATGAAACTGCCCCGCTCGTTAAAGAATATCAAGAAGGGTCGCCTCGCCAGACCAGAAATGCTGAAATTGCCCTAACTTTCTACCTGACTCAGGTACGGGATATTTCCCTCCAACTTCCCTCCGAAGAGTTTAATATCCCCTTGCTGTAGCATACTAACTGATTGATACGCATACCAATAAATATTACCTCAGGATAGGTAAGGTTTGGTTAGTTTAGGTTAGGTTAGGTTAGGTTGGTTTGGTTTGATTTTCGTTAGTGCTTGCTTTTAGTTTGTTAATCTAACCTTCAAAAATTCCCTTTTTCCCCAGTCCCGTAGCGACTACCTGGCTGGGCGCTCGGGGCAATTTCAGCATTTCTATTCTCATCGTTTCAAAAGTACCCAAAATGTCGGGGCATTTTCACTACGCCCGAATTGGCGGCATATGTTAATAAAGCTCCACCTTATCATTTGAACTTAAATATCGCGGTTTTGGAACTCTAAAACCAAGATATAATTTGTTGTTACTATTATGACTTATTTTCGTATTCGTCCAGCTTTTGTGCGTTCCTAAATTAATGCAACAGTAAAAGTATAATTTGCATTTTGAATAAATCTTCATTAAATTCAATGTCGTTTCTGTTTCAGGTAAGTTGGAGAATGTTGACGTCTCTTTTAGAAGGTAAGGGTTGCTTCGTCCTACATGGGAGACATTAGTTTACCCGGGCTACATTCTGTTTTAATGGAAAAGTCGGTTCGTCTCATACACAAAGCAGCGTCTAATATTTTACCAACGTTTCGAGTCAGCTGTTTGATTGCTTTGTGTAAAACGAATTGAAAATAAAATGTTATCAATAACACTAAGCACGATCACACAACTCTTATTGTTTGTGTATTCGTGTGTCACAGACTTGCAATTTAATTTTTTTATAGTTTCTTTCTATACTATTGTTGTTTCTGTATTATTATAGACAATACCAAGAAATCATGTTTTGAATTTTTCGTCCGATAGTTAGGTCATCTTTTAGCCTAGGGGATTATTGTTTTCATTAATCTACATATAAAAGCGAAATACCACTCACTCACTCACTCATCGCGATTTCTCAAAAACTACCGAACGGATTGAAATTAAATTTGGTATGTAGCTTCCTCTAGGACCATAGGTGCTCACTAAGAAAGGGTTTGAAAAAAATCGAAATTTTAGGGGGGGTTTAGGGGATCAAATTTATTAAAAAACGATTTCTTCAAAACTACCGAACGGATTGGAATGAAATTTGGTATGTTGCTTCCTCTAGGGCCACAAGTGTTCACTAAAAAAATGGTTTTAAAAAATTGCAAATTTTAGGGGTGTTTGGGGGGTAAAAATTACTAAATCACGATTTCTCCAAAATTACCGAACAGATTTGAATGAAATTTGGTATGTAGCTTCTTCTAGGGCCATAGGCGCTCGCTAAGAAAGGGTTTCCAAAAATTCTAAATTTTAGGGGGGTTTGGGGATCAAAGTTATTAAATCACGATTTGCAAATCAGGATTTGAGGTGTAATTGAAAATATACGAGTATATTTCACATTACTGCATACTGTTGTGATAAATATTTAACGGTAAAACCAGCGTATACAGGAAAGTAAAACCAGACTATCTTGTCAAAGTGTTAAGCTTTTCATCTCATCAGTATTATTTAGGCTATAATGGTAGCGGGTCACGCCTGTTCGCAAAAAACTGAATATTGTCCATAATGATTACATTTTTCTTTAAATTTTTAAATAGGAACATTAAATATTTGAGTAATAAAAAGTATCCTAGATTAATCTCTGAAAAGTCCTCTACATGTAAATGAAAGTTTCTTCAAAATTGGTTTAGCCATTCCGTAGATTAGCCCGGACAAACAAACAGATAAACATACACAGACAGACAAAAAGACAGTCAGAAAAAGTCCGTGCCTGTACTTTGGTAAAGTGTGAATGGTAAGTGTAACCATATGAACATAGAAAAAAGTATTTATTTCGAAATTGCAGACAGACACTTCAATTTTATTTATATGATGGATTAGTAACAATTTTGATCATAATTAAAAATTCCCGACGTGTCACAAGGCGCACCAAAAGTCGCAAACATTTATAGTTCCCTCGACACAACCTTTTTACTCCATTTAAATTCCACAAACCACTTTAATTCACTAGCCGGAATTATTTTTTAAAAGCGAGGGGAAAAACTGCAACAATGCCGCAGACAAGGGACCGTCCGCGTCCTTAGAGCGACGCTCTCCCATAAATCCAAGCGCCCCCTCGCACCCTTCCAAGCCGCAGGAAACAAGAGCTGTAATTTAACCCCATCCCTTCTCTTCTCATTATCTTATTTGTTGTTCTCAAATCTAATTATTAAACTTACAATGCACGCCGAGTGCGGTTGCGCGACAACTCGACACTTTGTGCGATTAATAATGAATTATGTAGATAGTTGGCGCGTGCGCGGAGCGCTTATTTCAATTTAATCGTGTGTAAGTGTTGAAGTTTGTGTTGGTGGAAAGTTGCGCTGTTTAGGGATGTTTATGAGCGCGGTCGATATCCCAGATGCGTATAGTGGAATTAAGTATTTCAGTTTTAGTTTATTGAAAACGAATCCCGTATTTTGGTTGAGGGATGGCCACAGAGTCAATGTTTGGTTAATTCGTAATAAATGCCAGTGTAACCAATGACTACATATCAATAAGTCGACCAGTTTAAATGTTTAGAATTCAGACCAGGAAAGTCGGTATAAAAGTGAGTTTGCAACATCAGTCGCTAGGAGCTCTCAGAGCGCGTCTTGTCCATTGTGTGGGACAAGAATGGAAAGAGGAGGAAAGACAGAGAGGTCCGATTGTCATGTGACCGTGACCGTCGAATCCTAGCGGCCGATGGCGCAAACACACTTTTATACATGCTTCCTTGATCTGAATTTTTAATTTGGGAACTTTTCGTCTTATTGGTATGTAGTCATTGGTATAACGACCTAATTTTACCGAACTTTAGGTAAACCACAAAATCTTACCCAATGTTTTAGGTTAGCCACCAAATTGTTACTCTATTGTAAGGTTAGGTTAGGTTACGATTTTAGAATTGGCTGGTCGCGTGACCAGCCCTCACAAAATAAAGTTACTTTAACAACTGTGCGAGCTGAACGAACACACGTGGGTCCTGGTATCAAATTAAGCAGCTTACATCTTTATAGGTTATTAATCCTAAATGTGCCAAGAGAGCTTTTTACGAAGTAACAACGGAATTTAACGCCATTTTACAAGCCGTTTATTTCCCGTTATTAAAATATGTTTATAGGGTTGTTTCGTTATGCAACCCCGTTAATTTGAACATCAGTTGTTCTTTATAAGCCCTTAAAATATTCATTGCTTTTACTTTCCAGCGTGAAGGGGTCGGGTCTCCATTGTGCATACTTTCAGTACGGTTTTATACAAAACTAAATAATTGCATCACAAAGCTGTACCGCTGACGTGAGTTTATGTTTTAGGGTTCCAACCAACTATTTAGGAAATTGATTTACACACGAAGGTGCTGAATAGCTGCCTGTCGAAAAATATTAGTACAACTGGTTTTCACCTCACCCTCCAATCCCTTTTCAGCCGCTGCTTCGCTTCGCTAACAGCGGACAAGCTCGCTTTCTTGTGGTAAAAAATACTTGATACTTTTATAGTACTTTACGTTTTGATTGATTTAAAGGGGACCAGACTTGACAAAATGTGTAAAATAATTTTATATACTTTTTTTTGCAGATAAAACCCAAAAAAGTTTAATTCTAGTAGGAAATATCTAAACAAATTATTAATTCAGGTAAAAAAAATGCTTTTTTGGCTAACGATCTCGTCCAAGCAAATTGTAAAACCAGCATGTGTACCAAATTTGGACCAAATCGGGCGTAAAATGCGGCCGTTACAATGCGAACACATAATATATGTGCATATCTAAATACAATTTTTAATGACGCCCCAAAACGTGTTCTGGTGACTATGATCGGTGCTCATTGACCTTAAGTCTCACCACAAGATCCGCTGCAATGGCTCATCTTTTCTGTAAAAGATTCGCTAATAAGAATAATTTATTCATTTAAAACATGAACATAGAAAATTAAATTAGACATATATTATGTTATAATACAGATATATCAAAAGTCATATAATGTGTTCATTACAAATTGTTGACATGAGGTGATAGGAGTGGGGGGTGGAGGGATTTTGAAAACGGGTTTCTAAGGTTCTCATAAAATATGAAAATCTGTCCCGAGAACGGATTTTGTATATCGCTTTATATTTTTGAAATAGTAGAAATGGTAGGTTTTTATCACCCTGTATTTTTACATAATACAATTAGCGTAACACGAGAATTATTGTATTTTGTATACGATCCAGAGGTAAAATTATCGTATAAATATGATCTAGCTGGCCCTATCCGAGACAAATTAAAGTTAAATGTATATTAACGAAAAATATATTACATCAATAAATATATTACGGTATGTATTTTTTATGGAGATTTTTAGTAACTTTGACCCCCCAAATCTCCCCTAAAATTTCTAATTTTTTTAAACCCTTTCTTATTGAGCACCTAGCGCCTTAGAGGAAGCTACATACCAAATTTCATTCCAATCCGTTCGGTGTTTTTTTTTAGTAACTTTAACCTCTCCCTCCCAAACCTCCCCTAAAATTTCGATTTTTTTGAAAACCTTTCTTAGAAAGCACCTATGGCCCTAGAGGAAGCTACATACCAAATTTCATTCCAATCCGTTCGGTGGTTTTGGAGAAATCGTGATTTAGTAAATTTGACCCCCGAAACCCGCTTTAAATTTCGAATTTTTTGAAAACATTTCTTAGAGAGCAAATATGGCCCTAGAGGAAGCTACATACCAAATTCCATTCCAATCCGTTCGGTGGTTTTGGAGAAATCGTTATTTCGTAAATTTGACCCCCCAAACCCCCTCTAAAATTTCGATTTTTTTTTTAAACCTTTCTTAGAGAGCACCTATGGCCCTAGAGGAAGCTACATACCAAATTTCGTTCCAAGCCGTTCAGTAGTATTTGACAAATCGTGATAAGTGAGTCAGTGGATTTGGCTTTTATATATATAGATATCGTACTCCTGACAACCCTGATTCAGTACAAAAGCGCACACTACCGAGTAACAAATTCAAATTGCTTGATTGCTTCCATTCGACAACAGTGTGAAGCCGAGACGATTTTGTGGTCAATTATGTGAACAATTTTAATTAAAGTACACGAGCAAAGTATGAAAACAACGGCACCACGCGCCACGACACAGACTAATGTGGTTAGGCCTTTCGTGACTAACTCAAAAGTAGGTAATACGTGGATGCTTGCCTTGTGTAACCAATTTTTACTTAGGTGGAGAGTACGTTTTTATGTAATACTATAGGTCCTTCGCAAAGCAAATGCAAATAGATTATTGCATACTGTAATATTTACACGTGAATGACGATTGATTAGGAAATATGAGCTTTGCAGTGACCCTTATGGTGAGACCTAATGTCGGGAGTAGGAAACGAGCACCGACTATGAACCCAGAACACGTTTTCGCGTGTCATTAAAAACTGTATGTATATAAATGTATGTGTTCGCACTCTAACGGCCGTATTTTACATCCGGTTTGGTCCTAATTTGGTACAAACGTTGGTTTTCTAAGTCGCTCAGAAGCGATCGTCACCCAAACAAATCCAACAACCGAAAGTAAAGTATGTTTTTGATTTTTCGTTTAAAAAAGAAACTTTTTGGGGGTTTATCTTAAAAAATAAATATAGCGGGTTATTTAGATAAGTGAAGCTGGCAGGGCACAATCCCAAAATAAAAAATAAATTATCATTTTTGTTTGTTTAGCTATTTTCATCGTTTGTTTAGCCTGCAACAGTTTTCAACGATTTCATTCATTTTCGGGTAAATACGCTTTATGGGCTCTGCTGTGTAATTTGTGTAAATGCTATACGTTTGTCTGTGATTTTGAATTGTAATGTATTGACGAATTCGATTTAGAGATAAACTCTGAGGATGGCTCTGGAAACGCGTTAGTACAAACCAAGAAAGAAGTCACGTGGTGGAGCCCATAAGGTAGCCTATTGTTAATTAAACAACCATGACTTGGACACCAAACAAAAGCAATCTTATACTATTTTGTTATTCACGTACGTACACTAGTTTTTGTAGGAGTTAACTAGAGTAGCAAACCAACTCCCCATCGGGAACTGAATATTTTTATATTTGAATCATTGTTCTACCTCGAATAGTTCGCGAAATATTGGAAGTTTCGAGGTATCACCTTTCCTGAAGTAACTTATGGTAGCCTCGTGGTATAGGTACCACTTTACGTAGCACAGGAAACGGATTAATTTCTTATTTGAATCATTGATGCACCTCAAATGTTTCCGACACAAAATTAACATTGTTCACCCGTAAACAATATGGTTTTCTGACAGTTTCGTACTGAAAAATAACTGTACCAGATGATGGTTGACTGTTAAAAGTTTTTGCGAGTAATTTATTATTTAAATGCTGATTTTCTTCGCAATGACGTCATCCAACGACTGAACTGTATTTCCTATAAGTTACACAGTTTCCCACACTCCAACCGAGCAACACTGATGACAAAATATCCCTCACATTTCACGCAGTAACAAATTACAAAGACGCCGCAGACTTGTTCTGTACCCATCTCACGTTCTCTGTTATATTAGTTTGTCCCTCCCCCCCACCACGATATATCCTCACTCGGCTGATGGAAAACAACACGTTTTGGGAAACCGTTGCCAAATATATCTTCGTGAGATAACTGACAAAATGTTGTTCTTGTTTTTACAGGTAGAAGTGTTGCGTATGTGTGACCACGAATGAGAGAAGGTTTGAGAAGAAGACAGGAAGAAGGGAAAAGAGAGGAGGAAGTGGAGAATAAAAACGGAGAGAGAAGGAAATAGAGGAAGAGAGAAAGAAAGGGAATAAATGAGAAGGAAAATAGAGAGGGAGAGATAGCAAAATAAAGAGAAAAGAAGGATGAGAAAATAAGAGGGTGATAGAGAGTGAGAAAGAAAGAGAGAGTGAGACACGGGGAGAGAGGGTGAGAGAGTGAAATGAAGACAGAAAGAGGAGGAAGTAAGAGACAAGGAGATAGTGAAAGAGAAATAGAGTGGCTGAAACTTTAAGAAAGTTAGAACAGGAAAAATAGAGACAGAAAAACAGGATGAGAAAATGAGAGGGAGAAAGAAAGATAGAGGGAGTTGGAGTAAATGAGAGGGAGAGTTAAAGGATGGAAGAGAGACAGAAGGAGAGGGGAAACAGAATCATAAAAAGGGAAGAAAAGAAACCACACAGAGGGAGAGAGGGAGAGGGAGAAATAGTAAAAAAGGGAGACAGAGACGAAAGAGATATAGAAAGAAAGGAAGAGAATGAGGTGGAAAGAGAGAAATAGAAAAAGAAAGAGAGAGGGAGAGAGAGGGAAATGAAGAGAGGCAGATGAGGAAGGAATGTACAAGGAGATAGGGAATGAGAAATATAGTGGGGGAAACAAGCAGAAATGTAAATAGAAATAGAGACAGAAAATCAGGATGAGAAAATGAGATAGAGAGTGGGGAGAAGGAATAAGAAAGAGAGAGAGATATCTAAAGGAAGAAAGTGAAGAGCTAATGAGAAGACAGAAGGAAAACAAAAACACAAAAAAGCGAGAGAAGGAGACATACAGAATGGTGAAAGAGGGGGAAATAGAGACAGAAAGGAAGAGTTAGACGAAAGATATACAGAAAGAAAGGAAGAGAAGGATATAAATAAAGTGGGAGAAGACAGATGAAGAGGAGTAAATAGAGACAGAAAAGTAGAAGGGAATTAAAGGAAGAGAGACAAAAGCGGACAGAGAAAGGCAGAAACGGAAAGAGTGTGGTGGGCAGGAATAGATGAAGAGATGGAGATATGGAGGGAAACTAAGACAGACAAAGGGGAAGTAAAAGAGACCAAAATACAAGGAAAGAAGACAAATAGAGTAGGGGAAGCAGAGAGAAAGGAAGATAGAAGTAAAGGCAGAGTAAGAGAATGGATTTAATTGGGAAAACTATCTAAACATAAATCTGTTAAATATACAAAACCTTTAAACTTAAATCAACTACACTGTTTACTGGCATGCTTCGTGCAGTGACTGTTGAAAGTTAAATTACACATACTTATGTTACATTTAAGTTGACGTAAGTGGAACTGTCCATTAATTGTCTCTTACAATTATTATTTATTTAAAGTCATTAAAGTGACAAATGCATGCCGAGGTTTACAAGTAGCTTATGAGGAAAATGTAACACGAACTGCGGTAAAGGTGCGCCTTTTAATAATTAAATAAAACATTTAATGAAATGAAACAAAACATTTTGTATTCACGATTCCGACATGTTAGAAAAGTTAAAATGAATCTAAACATATAATTTTTCTGTTATTAGCGAATTTTCTTAATAAAGATGAGCTATTGCAATGACGCTTATGGTAAGACGTTTCTCAATATAAGCATTGATCACGTTTCCGATGTCATTAAAAATTATATTTATATACCTGGTGTTCCAAAAGTATGGAACTAATTCCGTAACTTTTAGACAACGGAAAATAGAAAGATGGAAATTTGGGAACGTCTTCAGATGATTAGTTACTACTTTTACAAACTTTCAAGACGCCTCTCCCCCGGATGGGGCCTGTGGCAGTCCGGGGCAACTCAAAACTTTGAAATGTATACAGGGTGTCAATTAAGTCTGGGACCGGTTTAACATTTCGTATATAAGGACAATTTGAAGATAGATGTGATTGAGGAATCTACTCTATGTAAAAATGTTATTTTATTAAGATGTCAAAAAATGTATCCGCCATCTTGGATCCGCAATTTTGAATGTAACTTTGTTTTTTTAAATAAAAAGGTGGTCATGTGATACATCATTTCGATGTAGAATTTCAAGAGAAAACCAACGGTGAAATTTGCACTTCTTTGACCGATTAAAAATGGCGGCCAAAAAACAACGAAATCGTGTTTTCCGATTTTGCCTCATTTTTCTGTACTATTTTTGTTTTAATATTAATTATTATTCTTTTTTAATTCAAAATTGAATAAGCTTTCAAACGATATGCCACACAACGATATTTGGGAGTATTTAAAATTTTTGAGATACAGCCATTTTGATTTGTTTCAAAATCGATTACGAGTGGTTCAATAGTACAGCAAAATGGGGCAAAATCAAAAAACATAATTTCGTTAGTAAATTTATTGTTACCTTTTATTTGGTACGTCACTAATCCATTGTTGGTAAAATGATTACCTAGGTTTCAGGCTGCGTGAGCCCATCATCAGATCATTAAGGTTATATTATTATTAACCATAATATTATTAACTTAAAATGATTAAAGTAATCATTTTACCAACAATGGATTAGTGACGTACGAAATAAAAGGTAACAATAAATTTATTATAAATTCTACTAATCCGTAGGCTAAAATGCCAAAAATGGCAAAATTGAAAAAAAAAAAATAAATAAAATAAATAATTTCGTTGTGTTTTGGCAGCCATTTTTAATCCGTTAAAAATATGGATGTGCAAATTTCACCGTTGGTTTTTTCTTGAAATTCTACATTGAAATGATGTATCACATAAACACCTTCCTATTTAAAAAAAACAAAGTTACATTCAAAATGGTAGATCCAAGATGGCGGATAAATTTTGTTATATCTTAATAAAATAGTATTTTTACATGGAGTAGGTTCCTCAATCACATCTACCTTCAAATTTTCCTTGTATACGAAATATTAAGCCGTACCCAGACTTTTTTGAATATACGGCTTGCGACGCATCATGTTTTTTCCCTTAAATCACTAAAATCTTGATACCAAGCTAAGTAAGGTACGACGACCCTATCAAAAATGGCGGTTATGTTACCGACATAATGATTATTCCGACGAATCAAAACCAGGTATTTTCCTCCTTGGAGGGAGGGGGTTGGTGTTGAACGGTTGAGAAAGTGGGAACTATTAATCGAAAAGTCCCTTGTATACTTCTTTAAAGCCAAGATCACTTTCTATTTTAAGCTATTAAACAATGCGGAAGTGGTCCAGTATTTTTGAAAAACAAGTTTTTTGGTCGACGTTTTGGATAGGGTTGTTGTACCTTGCTTGGTATCAAAATGTTTGTAATTTAAGAACAACCAAAATTATGTGTCACAGGTCGTAAGTTTACATTTAAAACATTTTAGTTGCCGAGACAGTACCCATCCAAGGGGAGGGGAGGTCTTGAAAGTTTGTATAAGTAGTTACTAATCATGCAAAGACATTCCTAAATTTGTATCTTTCTACTTTCATTTGTATAAGGGGTATACTTTTGGAACACCTGGTATATAAATAGATTAATTAATCAAGAAATAAATTTCCGGGTAATCGGTATCAGTCCAAATAGCGTAGACCGAAAGTCAACTCGCGATTTTATCTCTGTTACCATCCTCCGCTTTCCCAAGATGCACCAAGGCCGATACTAAAAGTTCACGACGTCCTCCCCCCCCCCTCACCTTCCTCAAGCAATGCTGTGATGTGTGTCAGTCAATATGTATTTGAAGGACGAAGCCGTTCAACGGAGAAAGCTAACAGCTTCAACTGCACTCTGCTATATTACACTATAAGATTGCATTATTATCTGTGCATCACTTAGAGGAACTTGTCTATTATATCTGGACTAGATTGTGTTAACGATTTAATGAGAAACAGGTTTTAAAAAGACTGTACATAATGTTCTCTATTCTATGTTTGTTTTTTTCTACGTAGCACGCAGATAGGAATATTACTACACAAAATATATTTCATCGGTTGATCTTAAATTTTTAAATGTGCTTTTAAATTTTCTCAAACTATTTATAAACATATAGTTTCTTTGTAATGAGAAGTCACGGAGTAAGGATAGCCCCAACATGGGCTCTTATAAGACAACGTTTTTAGCACCGACTTCCCCACGAATGATAATATGATCAGCTTACACACTATAACACAATATATTTGCATGTGTCAGTACAGTCGCGAATTCCTAGCTAATACGACCTCTTTGTACACTATAACACATTGTCATACATTTTACTGCACATTATATTATCGTCCGTCTGAAGTCGGTGCGTATTACGTCATCAAAAACAAGATGATCAGTAGCAACTAGGTGCGAAAATTTGGTACAATGATGCCCATGTGGGGGCTATCCTCTCGCAATGACTACTGGCATGTTTCGTAAATACATAATTTATATATGTATGTGCATATTTTATATATGTGAGGCGGAAAGCAAAAAGGGACCTCTTGTCGGCGAAGTCAATTTTCAGTACAATATTTCAATCGAAATAAATTCATTACTGTTACCCTTTGTCGATAATTTTGATAGTTTTACCATTCAATAGAAAATTAAAAGAGCTACACAGATTTTAAACGAGTACTCTTGACATTTTTTATACAAAGTAACGGTTTTTGAGTTATTCTCGTTTAAATGTACGCCATTTTAGAAGAGGATGATTATTTTAATCAAAGTAGGTTAATTGATAATAACTTGCGAAAATGTCAAAGAAATCGGTTGAGTCATTCTTGATATACGTTATTTAGTTACAAAAATAAAATGGTGGATAGCTGGGAAAAGAATCGTTTCCAGACATGAGATTATATGTAGTTTTTCAATTAGTTTCACCAAATGAAAAAATCCTTGAAAGTTTCTCAGTTTTTTCCCGGGACACAATGTAGAAGAAACACTCCAAAGCGCGGTCATTCTTAGGCCACACAGAATTTCGTGTAATCTGTGATGGCTTCTTAAAAGTTAAGTTACTTCTTCGTGCCCGCCAATCGTCCCACAACGGCACAGATTCGCAAAGAATGACCGTGGATTTGCCTAATTGTAAATTAGTCACAATTCATTACTCGTTAGAAAGTCGACGTGCGAGCACGAACACCCATCTCTTCAAGTGGAAACATTACAATGCTGAAGGATAATCCTTCCTACACACGTACGTACAGACATGCGCGTTGCTTTCACTCATCAGCTCGCTTATTAGCGATGGTCAAACTAGTGTTATCATTTTCATTTTGGCCTATTTTTAACATTACCATACAACTTTATCTTAACACTGTTATTAGCGAATTTCCATACGACAGATGAGCTATAATGGTCACTCTTAAGTCACCATAAGTCACTCTTATGGTGAGACATAGGTCGGGAGTGGTCAATGAGCACCGATCATAGTCCCCAGAACACGTTTTGCGGTGTCATTAAACATAGTGTGTATTATGTGTTCACAAACTATCGGCCGAATTTTACGCCCGATTTGGTCCATATTCGTTAGTTTTCTAAGTCGATCGAGAAGCATTGTTTTTGCCTGGACGTTACATTTCTTTGAGATATTTGTATTAGAATTAAATGTTTTTGGGGTTTTTTTTAAGTAAAAAGGAAAGAATATAGAATAATATTCTGCACATTTTGTTTTTTTTACACGACCTTATAGCTCACCTGGTTCTCATAAATTCGATCAATACGTAAAATACAGTAAAAGTATCAGGTTAAAATCAACGCGAGGTCGGCCCGGATTGATACCTATTTCTGGAGATCTAGCGGGCCTATGTTGGTGCGGTTTGTTTTTAAATTAAAAAATGTTGTAATTTTATGAAATTCTATTTTCATTCAAACGGTGAATTTAAAAAGCACTTTTTGTGTTTTTTTTAGGTTACAACTTCGTTGATATATATTTATAAAGATATACCTGGTATATTTTCGTGCGGTTTATTTTTAATGGAAACAATGTTGTCATTATTATAAAAATATATATATTTTTACTAAACGATATATTTATAATTGCACTGTTTTTTGGTAGTTGGTTACGGCCCCATTAATATTTACTAATATAGATTTACATAAAAAATATGAAGTTTATTATTATTAAACGAAATATTTATAATGGCACTTTTGGGTGTTTTTTCTTGGGTTACGACTCCATTGATACATATTTCTGGAGATCTACCGGGTATATTTTCGGTGTCGTGCCATCTCGTCCAAGTGCTATCTCGTCCAAGTGCCATCTCGTCCAGATTCCATGAACGTAGGGCGGGGGGAGGGGGTTAATTCTCTACCTGCCAACTAGTGTCATCTCGTCCAAAAACCTATTCTATTGTTTACTTGACAGGTCTACAAAAACTATTGGACTGACCGTTTAGTTATTTGTATTAAGGGTCTTCTATACCTTGCGTAAAACAGCAAGGTATTTGTTTACTTTAGCATGTCAATCGAAACTACTATAAATACACAAACCTTAACTTTTTCTTTATAAATATAGTATTTATACACTTCACTGATGCCGGGAAAGCAATATTTAACCATCTTCAATACGTACAATATTAAAAACTTTCAAATCAAATGTTCCTTATGGGAATTTACATTGTGAAGAGCCGACATGTTTTTCTCAGCGTTCTCCCACAGTTGCCGGATTTGTCTTGTTCTTTTTTGTGTAGCCAACTCAACTACAAAGTTGTATATACGTTTTTAAAGTACAAACATACTGTTATAGGCCAGGTTAAGTAAAAAGTAAACATTCTGTGACTAACCTAACATATAGGTTAGAACCTTCTAGGTTATTTTTTTAATATTAATTATATACAGTGATAATAACGAAATATAATCATACTGTTATCGGTCAGTTTAAGTAAAACGCAAACATACTGTGACTACATCTATAGGTTCGAACGTTTTAGGTTTTTTTATTTTTATTTTAAACCTTATTTGTATGCTTGATCGGGAGGTATAAACATCTGTAGGAATATGGAGTTTTCGACCACCATAAGAGGCCAACCTAGTCTTTTATATAACGGTTTCCGGTATACGAAGAAAAATGAAAAGAAGTGCGGAGAAATTGTGTGGTGTAAATCGTACGAGTGTAAATCACATTATATAATTAAATTGGCAGTGTCCACATGTAAACAAAGGGGTGGGAGGGGGTGAGGGTGCTAGGCTAGGACGCACAACCACAGGCTACCTGCGTTGCGTTCCTCAACCCTTGTCAAATTTTCACGTGGACGAGATGCCACTAATTAGTATGTTTATTCAACTGTAAAACTGAGCCGGACGAGATGGCACTCTTTTCTAGGAAATTGGATGTTGAACGAGATAGCACTTGGACGAGATGGCACTACATCATATTTTCGTGCGGTTTTTTTAAATGAAAACACTATTGTCGTAATTATAAAAAATTATGAAATTTTTTTATCAAACCATATTTTTATAGTGGCACTTTTTGGATGTTTTTTGGTTTTAGGTTACAACCCCATTAATACATATTTGTAGAGATCTACCGGGTATATTTTAGTGTGGTTTATTTTTAATGAAAACGATGTTGTCATTATTATAAAAACATTATGAAATTTAATTTTTATTAAACGATATATTTTTATAATGCCACTTTTTGGGATGTTTTGATTGTAGGTCACAACCTCATTAATACCTAATTCTAGAGATTTAACGGGTATATTTCAAGCGGTTTATTTTTAATGAAAACAATGTCGTCTATATTATAAAAAAATTATGAAATTTCATTTTTTATAAATGGTATATTTATAAGGGTATTTTTTGAGTGTTTATGAATTTAGGTTACAACCCTGTTGATATACTCAGGAGATCTACCGGGCCGATTTTCGTGCGGTTTGTTTGAAATGAAATACAATTTCGTCGTTCAATTCAAAAACTTATACAATGTCATTTTTATTTCATCAATGTATTTATAAGTGTACTTTTTTGGTTGTAGGTTACTACCGTATTGATACCCGTTTCTGTAGATTCATTTTCCCAAGGACTTTTTCACTGACCCTTCAGAAACAGCCGACCTAGGTAGGCCTGTTTACCTAGATAGGTAAATAATGTAGCAATATAACCTTTCTGGGGGGTGGTGCACCGAAAGCCGACATACGCTCTTTAACATATTGACCCAGCCGGACGCACGTACCCAGCTTTCACTCCCCAGGCCTTTCATTTAGCGAAAGTCAAACGTCCAGTCAAACAACGCATCTGCAATTTGTCCGTTTTCCAACCGTTATTACCGTCCTTGTAATTTCCGTACACTAACACGCCAAACAGCTTGGAAAGCCATTCAGCTTGTTGTAAGAGGTATTTTCTCTGGGACAAATTCATAAACGGTAGAGTGCAACACTTTTAGGTCAAGCTTTCTAACCGTTCTATGGGAACTCGTTGGAATTTCGTTGTTATGAACAATTACCAGATAAATGCATTAATGCAATACACTATGCTTCCTGTCTTTGATATTACATTGTTTACGGCTAAAGTTGTTAAAACTTTCTACGAAGTATTAGTTTGTAATTGAAGTATTGCTTGCATGGGATAAGTATTCGTTTGTTGGAGTTAGAGTGCTTGTTAGCATAGTGGTAGACATGTTTTGTGTAGATTTTGTTTAATAAACAGGGAGAATGTGAGTTAGAATCGTATTGCAAAGGCTCCGTTACGTTGACCAAATGAAATTCTATCGTTTCCTTTTATTTTATTTTACAATGTGTCCCGGTACACTCCAACGAATTGTCGCCAACAAACATATTTCGCAAAGACGAACATAGACTCTGGGCCTTTTCTTTTTGACGGCTGGACCCTTTGTTCCCCCTTTACACTTGTAGCTGGCGCTAACCTAACCAAACCTAACCATCAATCTTATAGTAATGCCATTATTAAATAAGTCAATCACGCAGCTGAACCACTGACGTAAGTTTAGTTAATTTCAAAAATTAAATTTATATGTTTAAGGGTTTCAACCAACTATTATTGAAATTGGTATACTCACGAAGGCGCTGAATAGCTGCCTCTGAGTACTAAATATATTAGTAAAATATGTTTGCATCTAAGTCTTCAATTACTTTCACTCGGACTAGGTTGTCTAGATCCAACACCGGACAATAACAGTCATATTTATGACGATGGTGAATGTCAACCCAGGCCCTTCCCTGTTAATGTTCTGCTACGGTCGAGGCAATAACAATAAAATTCACGAGCTGCTTCGTTCCACTCGAAGAGAAAAAACTCGCTTTGCGAGTTTGCATCTCGACCTTGTGGCCTCGGCTTATCGACTGCTACGCTTCGCTCGCAGCGTAAAAGCTCGGCCGTTGCTCATCGACTCAGAAGATGCCCCCACGATAAAATCACATACGTGAATTTGAACCCGGTACTTCTATGGTATTTTACGTTTTGATCGATTTTGGGGGAATCAAGTGAACTGTAAAGTCGTGTAGAACAACAAAATGTGCAGAATAATATCTTATATTTATTATTTTTAGAAAAAACCCTAAAAAATTATTCTAGTACGAAAAATCTTAAAAAAAATTACTTTTGGTAAAAAAAAGTGCTTCCGGTTTTTGAATTTTGTTGGCTAACGAATTTGCCCGAGCGACTTAGACAACTAACGTGTGTATTAAACTTAGATGAAATCGGATTAAATCCGGCTGTTATAGTGCGAACACATAACATATACTACATATCGAATTTTTAATAACACCCAAAGCATGTTCTGGGGACCATGATCGGTGCTCATTTACAACTCTCGACCTTAGGTCTCACCATAAGGATCACTGCAACAGCTCATCTTTCCTATGGAAATTCGCTAATAAGAACTAAAAGTAGATTATAATATCCCTATTACCAATAAAAATCAAGCTGAACTTACAACTGATGGATCTCCACGTGGGGTTTTAACTCGGTCGCGGGCTAGGAAAGTAAACTTAATGAACAATAGGCCACTCCCCTAGCTGGCTACCACGCCCTCGGCACCTGGCCAGTTGTTGTTTTGTCTCAGGTCTCTCAACATGGGTTAGCCGTCAGGTGCGTGTCTTTATTTTCTGTTTTCGACAGCTCTATGAACTACGTAGTTTAACGTTAGTAATATATTTACGTTTTACATTGTTTTCTTTAGCATAGGCCTAGGTTTACGCTCCCTTAGTTTTTAGTCACGTGATAACGCGAGTTGATTCATACTCCCGAAACGTCGTGTATTGATTTTAATGCACAATGCACAGATGTTGGCAAATGTTCGAATAATTAATAATAATAAAATTGAAAATCCACCATAAATAAATTATTACTTAAACAGAGAATAACACAGTAAATTTTGAAAAAAGCATTATATAATTAGGCCTACAGCATTAAATTTTAATAACAAAAATATTTCGTAAAGGCGAAGAAGAGTCTATGCCTTGTCTGCCAAACAGCTAAACTTAAGTTCTCCCCTTTAAGCTTGTATCTAATGCAAACATACCCTAGCCTAACACATCAAAGTGGCATTTTTGAAATTACCAATATAGGTGTTTCAGTATAAAACGGAGAAACTTTCAGAACGTGTTCTACTATTGAAAATAAAGAAAAAAGTTCATCTAAACACAGCTTTGGAAATGCTTCGTTTTCCAGTTATAAAATATTTGTTTCTACAAAATACTCAATATCTTTGGATGTAGGAAATATATTGATCGCAAATTTTGGATACATATTTGGTGTGACATCTTGTACCCATGTACAACAAACCAAAACGTCTTAACATTTTTATGGAAAACTTCTCGAAACTTTACAAAACAAATTTCAAAAAACAAAACATTTCTTTTTTTTTAATGACAAACATAACTTGTTGTTCAATTATTTCTGTAACTTACAAGATAACCGAATTATCGTATAAAAACTAAAGAGGCGGACTAAGAGTCTGCACCTTTTCTAAATGGCAGCTTTGGAATTATCAATATACAGATTAAACTCAGGTTTCTTTATATATTTTTAAAATGGCGGCCGTTTAACATTTTTTAATATAAAATTTCTCAAATTAATGGTTTTTTTTAATAACGAACATAACGTTTTGTTTTAATTGTTTCTGTAACTTAATATACTAAGTTACTTCTGTAAGTAACTTCCACTAGTGTCAGCACTTAGCTGTCTCAGCCGAGTTGTTGGCTAGAAACTAAAGAGGCGGACTATGAGCCTGCACCTTTTCTAAATGGCAGCCGGACTCTTTGTCCTACCTTGCAAACCATTTAACCAATGTTTATGACCGTCTGAAGAAACAACTTATGTCGGCGAGTCCGATGAGGGTGGATAGTTCATCTTTCAAAACATTAAATCGCTTGAATGTTGGCTGCATTGTTACGTTGCGGCGTGCAGAAGGAACGCAACGCTCTGTTGCTGGTATACATTTCTGTATTTAGTACACAACACCAAACTTTACACCACTCTTATATTTCCCATCACTCGAGGCATATCCTCCATTACTACATTTCGAAGACAAAATCCCTTTTATAAAATTGTCTCGGCGAGAAATAAAAATAAATGGCGGGAGTCGAGAACGGGAAGTTAATAATAAGTACAAGGGACGGAACCGGCTGAGGGAGGGAAGGAGGGGTTGGGGGGTGGCTTTTGTTTCTCGTGAAGAGAGATTTATGTCAACACTTCAGCGAGAGAGCGTAGCAAGGGAGGAGGGTCTCTTGTAAATGTATTGTTTGTTTTACAGAAATATGAGAATCGCGACTCGAGATAATGAAGTCAAAATCGTTTGAGTTATTTTATTAACTACTGGAGTACTTCTAGAATATTAAGTTTCGCAAATTGTACTTTGACCATTGACAATGAGACCATATTTTGTTCAGCAAAAGTACGCTTATAAGCAAATACCAGGAAGGAAAATGTTGTCTAGCTTTGGCTTTAAGAATAAGATTTTCCTAAAAAAATATGCTACGAATAAAAATAAAGAATATGGTCATAAGCACATACTAGTAAGGAAAAGTATAGCCTTGTTTAGCATCTGCATTAGGAGCCAGTGTTTTTGAAGTGATAACTTCTATTGACCCGTTGGGCACTTTCGCTTGACTATGTTTCTGAAATCTCGCGACACGCAAACATTTTGCGTAGACACAAGTCAGAGCGTGAAGAGGGAATAGGCGATACATAGTGTATATAGACAAGTAAGCGCGTGGAGAGGGATTAGACGATATATAGTATATAATAATACGTTATTATAATTATTATAATATTAATATATTATAATAATATTATATTGTAATAAGTATGCGAAAAATAGTGACCATTATAATGTAAGCATTATTTATTTAGTGAATAATGATTCTGAGTGAGGTATTAGTGTATGCACTCTACATAGAATTCTAAGAATAATTCAATACGTAAGGGATAGTTATTATAATAATTGTTATATTTGTGCGTTTTAAGTTTTGTAAAGAAGATTGATTTCTGTCTAACTGAAGTAACTTTAGACAACATTTTACATTTTGTACATTTTGACAAAGTAATATTTAACATTGTTTTATTTTACTGTAACTTATTATTACACACTTAAATATAAAATTTAACTTCATATTACAACAATGGAGGTCATACGTTAATAGAGTGTCTATTCTTCACAGAGTAGTTTCTTCTAGGCCAGATGGTCAGTGCTTATTCTACTATTTGGCTTTAATTGTACATGACAATGATTCACTGGGGTTTGAGGTGAGGACCTGAGTTTTTAGTCATGTTTCAAACAATTGGCGCAGGTTCAAACCATGTACTTTAAAAGTAACAGTTTAGATATTTATTCAACAAAAAAAGAATATATCGCGGATATGAGCAAACCGGTAACTTTTGGAACCTCCTGTGAAATTCAAGCAGCATCCGAAATATTTGTATGAATTTCGGGTGTACAGAGATGGTTATTTGTTGTGGGAGAGTTTTGGCGATCAGATTGAGGGAGTTGGGATGCTAAGGTTTACTGGAGAACTGAAGAGAGGCTACCTTGATGTTATCATACCTCTCAAACCTTCTTTACCTGTAACATTTTCTGTAGGTAACCTTATTATTGCAATAGCGAACATTGTCCTGTCAGCTAATAGTATACATAGACAAGTAAGCGCATGGAGCGAACATTGTCCTGTTAGCTAATAGTATATATAGACAAGTAAGCGCGTGGAGAGGGAATAGACGATACATTATATATTATAATACGTTATTATAATTATTATTATAATAATTATCCCTTACATATTGAATTATTCTTAGAATTCCATGCAGAGTGCATACACTAATATGTCACTCAAAAGCATTAGTCACTAAATAAAAAAATACTGCTTACATTATAATGATCAATATTTTTCGCATACTTATTATAAATATAATACTGTATTATTACACAATAATATTATATTTATAATAATATTATTATATTATAATTATGTAATTTCAAAATTTGATATAATATTTTTTGACAATATATTGACTTGTGTAATTTTTTTACCTTTATTCTCCTCTAATATTAATACTGTTAAAAATATAAATTGGTCTTAGGAGTTAACACTTCCAACGTGTGGTCTTAAGCACACCCAATGTGTTTTTCATTGTTTCATGAAAAGAACCTTTTCGCATATTTTTTATTTATAATTACGTTTTTACCAAAAGCCGTACTTTTGAAACTTTGGTGTGCCCATTTAGTTTTTTTCCGTTTTGAACGCAAAAAAGTTAGAGACATTTTTTAGGAACTACTTTACCTACATAGCAATGTTATCTGTACTTTTCTGAACAATAAAATGTATAATAATGTATACATTTTACAAATGGGATATAGATTTTTAAATGATTATATGCATGAGTAGTAAAAAGTAGTAGCTGACACTTAGAGATAATCGAAGAGTAATATTGCCTTACTTCATCGCATCCTTAGCAATAACGAAGCCGGATACAACAGTTACGATTGTAATAACAGTATACAACACTCTCCGTACACTCGTCCTACAATTAACCTCCATCAGTTCAGCCATTGAATCGAACCATCTAAATCAGCTATTCCGTGCGGTTGGCAACAATGGCTCAGCTTGAAACGGCAATTAATATAACAATCAAATTATACCAAGCGGGACACACACCCGTAACGGTACCGTACAATGAACTTAACGAGCCGAACTGAAGAATGCGCTAGTAGTCAAAGCATTCGCTTAAATATTCAACCCAGGTACGGGTTCCTCCAACACGTTGGGAATTTTAAACCGGCGAAGGGATAATAGTTTCGGGAAAGGGAATTACGTAAGGTTGGTAACAATGATAGCTTACATTGAGAGTATTTTGTAATGTGCTCGTCTAATTCGGTAAGCTGAGAACGTCCTTCTAGAGTCTAGGTTGTGCTGGAATGTAATTTAGTTTAAATACGTTGACTCCTGATGTTGATTTGTATCTGATGTGATGATGATCATGGTGGCCCTGTTGGTAGAGTGGTACCACCGAATGGTAAAGGTATTGGGTTCGAATCCCGGTCTTGGCTCATGTTTTTTCACTTTTAATTTAATTAAACATTATGTCTCGAAATTACAAGAAAATTTGTCGAAACATCTTATAACGTTTTATCTATTTACTAAATTATTTTTTTCATGGCTGGTGAATGCAATGTTTTCTTCTTAGAAATTGTAAACAGTTCTTAATTTTTTCACAAATGTCCTTCTAAGAAATTTATGTTAAAAAATTGAAATACAAATATCTATATTGTTATTATTAGTTGAGAACATAATTTCCATTTTTTGTACTTAAATGTATTTACTACTGCATGCAATTGTAGATACCGCCGAGAAATTGTATAAACATTAAATAATATTATCAGTAATTCGTTTAAAAGTATTTTAACTAGGATATACATAGGCCGATTTCTAAACATTTGCATATTCGTTACCATAGCAACCGAAATAGTATATTTTTATCATTAATACCTAAAGTGGATGAACCAAGCGATACAAAAGATCAAGAACCAATAAACACTTTAGGCACAAGTTATCATTCTGCATTACAATCATACGAACACTTAATTAATTAAATTAGATTATTAATTTGTCTACAGATTTTTAACGCAATTTACCGCAGCGCAACGGTGCTGCTTTCAGTCGTTGTGACTTTAAAGTACCGCAATATATTGTTTGCGTACAATACTTTTAGGTCCTAGTACCATAAAAAAATCAACTGATTGTTGAATTTCAGTTTAAGGTTTGGTAATCATTATTTGAAAACCTCCCAAAAATGCATTTAAAATAATAAATGTCTTCTGAAATAAACCTTTCACTAAAAGGAGTAGCTGTCTATTTCTTTCGATTAATTATGAGGTATAAGACAAAAGCGCACAGCCTTTAAGAACAATTTAAGTGGTTTCACAACTTTCTAAGAACGACGTCCGAGACATGTTAGTGTATGTTTTCGATGTTTTGCGTAAGGTTACCCTTAAACAGAGTTTACTATTGGTCAATGATCCTACTCCACATAGTAATAATATAATTACCCTCTTCTGTAATATGTTAAGTGTGTTTGCAGAAGAGTCGTTACCCCAAACAATGATCGCATAATGTAAGTGGAAGCGGTTGTGTTAAAAAATATACCAATCTAAGTACTTCCACGTTTACTGAGAAATACAATTCTTAACATAAATATCCGTTTTGACATCTTATATAGAAACTAGGGCTCAGCCCCTGCCCGCTTCGTTCACCCACCCTGGTGGTGACCCATGTCGAAGCCAATGCAAACATATTATTGTTTACTCTTATATTTTCACTTAAATGACGATTGATTTTGGCCTATACATAGCTAATGCAAGACAGAGATCAATATAGATAAATCAATAATCAACATTTCAAGCAAATTGTGATTTCCAACTAAAGGAAACAATATAAAATATATATTTATAACACCAGATGTTTGACTTATAATACAGTAAGCCTTTTGTTTGCTTTTACAAAAACTAAAAAAACTATTAGTTGAAAAGAACAATTACCTAATTCAAAATTTGCCAAATTGGTTGCAAATAAACATGTTTTGGTTCATTGTAGGCTTAACCTAAAATAATTGTAAGTTTTTAACCCAAATCACGTTTTATTTATAATACGTAACAACAGATGTTTGAATTTAATTACAATACAGTAAGCATTTTCCTTGATTTTTGTTTCTGTTTGCTTTCAATTTATTTTTCTAACCTAAAAAAGATGTTGGTTGTGAAGAATAATAGGCTAAACTGATTCTAAATTCGCTAAGTTGGTTTCTATGGTAATAAATGTAAACAAACTTGTGTTGCTAAACTTTTGATCCTAACAGCTGTTTTATCTGTTACAATGTTGGGAGTGAAGCCCGTAATCTCACAATGTTTACTCTTTAAAATACAAATTTTGCAAAATCTTTTCTTAATGTGCGCCTATGACCCCATAAGAATATACCTTTAAATTTTCGTATTTGTATTTTAATTAGTTTTCGCTCCACGTTGATTCTATGTCAGTCAGTCAGGACAAATCCTCTTATACATATAGATATAATCTGAATTAGGGCTCCGCCCCTGAGCGCTTTTTCCAACAACCCCCGCGGCAACTCGCAGCTTAACAAAGCAACAAATGCAACAGATTATTGTATACTCAGACAGATGCGCTTGGATCTTAATAGGGTGGTGGTGGTAGCGGTTACCTAGACCTTGACGCATGCGCTGTAATGCCATAGTGTTTACGTGAATGTGCTTTCCCCATTTTACATTTTGGTTCATTGTAGACACCCAAAAACTTTACGTACTTTCCTACCGGAGCTACACCTTGTTTATTAAGACTAATTTAAGTCGCATACCTTCTCTTCATGAATACTCAAAGAACTAACTGAACACCTGACTTTAATAAATCACTCTTTCTATTTAACATATTCTTAACAAATTCACTTTCTACTCGCATGCCTAAGTCATCGCTTACTGGATAAAGATGGATGGTATTACGACGTAATCCATCTGCAATGAGTATTTACTTCCTGTCTGTAACTTATATCAACACATTTGTATAAATAAAAGAAGAAATCCTGACTGAATGACTGATTGATTCATAATCAACGTAGAGCAAAAAGTTCTTAAGATAAAAATACAAAAATTTTAAGGTAAGGTACTGGGTCATAGAGGATTACTTAGAAGTGATTTTGAAAAATGTAGATTTTAAAGCTAAAAAATTTAAATAAACGGTACCAGATAACTGCCACATACTTTCTCCCAGTTGAAACTGTATACCTTCCCAAGAGTAGCATATGAGGTGGTTATTTAGAATTGCAAAAGTAGGACATACCATGGAAAATATTAGATGCATGTAACACACATCCATATTATATTATAATAATATTATTATTATTATTATTATCAAAACTATTCGATCGATTTCGAACAAATTTGCACCAAACATGTCAATTATGCCTGTGTAGCTGCAGAAAAATATTTTGAAAGTTTTTAAAATTTTTTGAAAAACAACCCCCTTTTTGGATAAAAAAACCCCAAAACTCAGTTATTATTATTATTATTGCCTAAACGAGAATTTTTTAAAAGATTAGGTTTTTTAAATATGGTAGGGTACATTAAGGGCTACAAATAAGAAAAATTTTATCAAAATCGTTAGAGCCGTTTTGAAAAATTTTGATTTTTCTAGTTTTTTTTTTGTCATTTTTAGGGGGTAAAACCCCTTAAAAATAAAAAATTTGAAAAAATGAAAAAACGCCTGGACATATTCCAGAACTACACCTACATACCAAATTTCATCAAAATCGGACTTTTGGTATGGTCTCTAGCTCTGTACACATCCTAACAGACTCACGGACAGACATAACAAAAAAAACAATTTTTTGGGTTCAGGGAGCACTAAAACAAATAATTCCACTAAAAATATTTTTCGGTTCAGGGAACACCAACACAGATAATTCCACTAAACAATTGTTTGGGGTTCAGGGAGCACCAAAACAGATAATTTCACTAAAAATTCAAATTCGAAAATTTGGACGAAAACAATACTTTCTCTATATACTACGTATAGGGTTGGAGAAAGTAAAAATTGTGAAAATAAGAGAGTTCACTCCCAGTCCTATAACAGATAAACATATGATTCGGAACAAAAGCTCAGCAGCACAAATTTAGATTAGTGCTATACTGAACCAACACACGTTTGTTGAGTGCACCACTTACACTTATTACAATAACAACCAACTTAGCAAATTTGGAATCAGTTAATAATTTTTCTTCAAAAACAGCTTTTTTAGGTTAGGCTAACTAAATAAAACACAAACAAATAATCTACATAAAAGAATTATTGTACTTTAAACATCTGTTGTTAAGTGTTATAAATAAAACAGTTGATTCGCATCAAAAACTTGACGTAATTTTAAGTCAGGCCTATACTGAACCAAAACACGTGTCTTGAAAGCAATTACTCTCATTACCACAGAAACCAACTTGACAAATTTAGAATCAATTAATTATTAAGAACAAGCAACAGCTGTTTTTAGGTATAATAATAAGGCTTAACAAAAAAAAAAAAGCGAACACAAACATAAAAGAAAAAGGCTTACTCCATTATAATTCAAACATCGGTTGTTGCATATTATAAATAAAACAGCTGATATGGATCAAAAGCTTAACACAATTTTAGATTAGGCCTATTCAAAACTCTTTTCTTGAAACATTTACATTTATTACCATAGCAACCAATTTGGAAAATTTAGAATCCACTAGTTAATCTTCTCACCCAACATTTTTGTATGTGAGGCAAAGGCAGTCACAAACAAAACTCAACGCAAAAGGCTCACTGTTTTATAATTCACAGTATAATAAGTATAATACGTGTGTATAACCATAGATCATGAATAATAAAGGTTATCCAAATACAATGGTATAACTCACACGTATCACTATTAAAATTAAGCTAAGTTTATTCGTTACTAGGCCTACCTGACCAGTTTGAAATACTTGTTGATCGTTCGTGCCATATTTTACAACGGTATCTTATTATTTCGGTCATAATTGTATAACTTGAAAATTTTCAATCTATTATATTTTCCCTTATAAAAAAAAATAAGTTTTATTATTCACGCAAAAACTCTGGCCCTAATGCGCATGCGTCAGATCTAAGTCACCACTCTCCGGCCTAATCAATCATAATTTCCTGAAAATATCAGAGTATAGAATAATTGATTTGCATTTGCTACGCCGCGAGTCGTCGTGCGAGTTGTTGAGCGAAGCGAGCAGGGGCGCAGCCCTCTAGTCTATTATATTTAATAAAATGTATTGATCTTAGAAATCTTCTGCCGCCATTTTGTAACCTAAAACTCTGTATTTTTATTATGATTAATGTGAAGTTGTTATTTAAAACTGAATGTTTCTTTCTGTTGCAGGTGAGTTTCATGATTCCGCCTGTAGAATGCATGGAACGTGAATCTGTACGAATGTACGATTAACCTTCAAGTTCAAAACTCGAGACTGTGGTAAATTATAACAATTAAACGACATATTGTTTGGCTTACTGGTAGTTGTGAACATCCACGTGTAGTGTGGATAAATAATTAGTGTACACTCAAAACGGAAATGCGATTCTCAACCGTTTCAAAATGGCGCCTAACTTACTGACGTTTGAGCTGCGTTAATAATGTAATATATTTTATTCCTAATACAGATTTTGATAAATGGGGTTGACAATACGTTGTTTCAAATTAATTTAAACTACGGCCATTTTAAAATATATAAATTCGATTTCGCCGCTGAACCGCTGACATGAGTTGAGCGATTTTCCAAAATTAGCTTTATATGATTTACGGTTTCAACTAACCTTTTGAAAAATCGGTGTACCCATGAAGGCGCTTAAGGGTCTGCTCCAGTAAAATAGAAAGCAACCGGCGACTCCAGCGCCTCTCCCTGTAGCAGTATCTAAACAGTGCAATTTCTTGCAGCTGAGCGCTTTGAATTTGTCTCATTTAAACCATTTTATTAATCCATATTTTTTAATTGAGCGCTGAATCAAAAACTGAATATTCTTTATAAATTTGCTGATCTGGTTTGCTATTAATTTTTAACTATACATATTTATTGTTTAAGGAAAACAATTCGAACTTGGTACTTAAAAAATTTAATTTACGTGACAAATGTACGTGATTTAAGAAAATGTGAATCGCAAAACGGATGCCTATTGTGACTGTGGTTATAGCAAGACTTTGCAAACAATCGTATGATAAAAAATAAACGAAATAAATGGTTTTAAATTTAACATTGCTCTTATGGGATAACAATCCAAGAGCAAGTAGGCTGCCACTAAAGCAGACCCTTAATAGCTGATTACATGTACGAAATATGTTTGAACCTCATCCTCCAGCCCTAGCTCAAGCGCTCCTTCGTTCCGCTAGCATCAAAAACACTTGTTTCGCAAGTTTTCACGTAGCCAGACGGGCTATAAGGTCGGGTTAAAAAAATGGGCAGATTAATCTCCTATACGTATTTGCTTAGATAAAACCCAAAACGTTTCAATATAGTACGGAAAATCTTAAACAATTGTTACTGCTGGCCAAAAAACTTGCTTCCGATTGTTGAAATGTTTTGGCTAACGAAATTGTTCGAGCTACGAAGAAAACCAACGTGTGTACCAAATTTGAACCAAATCGGACGAAAATTACGGCCAATAGAGTACGAACACATATATACATATACAGTACATATAACATTTTAATGACACCCCAAAATGTGTTCTAGGAACCTTGATCTGTGCTCATTGACCACTCCTGACCTTACCTCTAACCATTAGATTTACTGCAGTAGCACATATTTCCTTTTGAAATTCGGTAAAAATAAAACATTTAATTTAATCCCATTGTATTTCAAGTGACAATTAGGCAAGTATTGAAACACTAATTCGGCCCAAAATGTATCACCATGACACCGTAGTATTGCAATGGACGGAACACTTCCTCCTCAACACGACTCCAACCATTAAACCAGTCGGGGGACGTATTTAAAACAACACTTGGGAAAAATTCCCAGCTCCTGCTGCATCTTAATGTTGGAATTAAAAGCTTTCGGAGTAAAGAACTCTGCCTACAGCCGTTTCAAGTTAAAAACACAATTCGTATTGTCTTTTGTCTGTCGTTATGGAAATTTCGTTACGTCCAAGTTGCTTCGTTTTGTCCGACTGACTATACGACTCGCTTAGACTTGAAGATTATTGTTATTGTAGTTCAATCGGTTTTATATCCAGTCTCCTTTTACCGATGACAACATTATTATTCTTAAATAATGATTAAGAATATTTTTTTTTAAATAACCTCAACACAAAATTACTCAAGAAGTTAGCTTTTAAATTTTGATTTAATTATGCTAAAATATCTCAGCAGGTTTTATAAATGTGTCGAATTTTATATTGTGATGACTCCATGGGTCGGCTCTAGCTGTCGACCATAACACCAATGTTAAATTAAAATCAAAATTTTTCCTTTATTTTTTATCGGATAATTATGAACGATATGACATTTTAAAGCTAATATATGTCAATATGCATGCAAATAGCTTTTTTAAAACTAAGAAAAATATTTTGTTTAATATTTATCAATAATTTAAAACATTGATTTTTAATATTTTTTTACATTGTCACTATTAATTACAGCGAAAAATTACCAAGCCATTCGCATGAAGAATTTCGTCCCCAAGAGTTTGGTATATTTTTTTAAAACGCTATTTGAACAATTGCGGGTTTTAAATGGATTTAGGAAGAGCAATGTCCGTGTAACGTACCGCCGCTATAGGGTGGTTTTAAATATTTGTTTACGTTGTAACTATTAGTTATAGCGAAAAATTACCAAGGCATTCGGATGAAGATTTTTGTCCCCAAGAGTTTGGTATTTTTTTAAAAACGCTATTTGAACAATTACGGGTTTTAAATGGATTTAGGAAGAGCAATGTCCACGTAACCTACAGCCGCTATAGGGTGAAGCGCTGGAGTCGCAGGTTGCTTTCCGTTTTACTAGTTCCGACCGTTAAAAGAAAAAACACAACTGTTACGAACAAACGATTAATATTGTAAGGATCTGTTTTAATATACTAAGCCCTACAAATATATAATAATTCGATCACGCAGCTGAACCGATGTCGTGAGTTGAGGCAATTTCCAAAATTACGTTTATATGATTTTAGGGTTTCAACCACAATTTGGGAAATGGTCCTACTCACCAAGGCCGCGGTATAGCTGGCCTCATTATACGAAACATATTAATACAATTTATTTCCATATCAGCTTCCAGCTCCGGCCCACGTGCTGCTTCGTTCCGCTCGCAGCGGTCAACTGGGGGAACCGGACGGGCTATATAATATAAGGTCGTGCAAAAAAACAATACAAAACGTGCAGAATATCCTCCTATATTTATTTGTTTAGATAAAACAGCGAGAAAGTTAAATTCTAGTCAAGAATCTCAAAAAAGTATTACTTTCAATCAAAAAACTTGCTTTCGGTTGTTGGATTGGTGCTAACTAATTCGTCGAAGTGACTTAGAAAACCATCGTGTGTACTAAATTTTCACCTTATCGGACATAAAATGCGGCCGTTAGGGTACAAACACATAAATAGATATATAGACATACAATAATTTTATTGACATCCCAAAACGTGTTCTGGAGACCATGATCGGTGCTCACTTAGCACGTACGACCTTAGGTCTCACCATAAGAGTCACTGGAATAGCTCCTATTTCCTGAGGAAATTCGCTAGTAACCTGACGATAGAGTTTGACTTTAAAAGCTAACGTTCGGTAATTAATTTTTGACTATGTATGGTCTAACCATTCCGCGATTGACAGTGACACTTTTGACCACCTTTGCTAAATTTATGGGCTTATCATTAGACATTCAAAACAATCGGTGTAGACGTTACCAAAAAGTGGACTCTTGTACCCAACATATGTACCCGAAATATTTACGAAACCTTTTTACTGTAGTAAATTTAAATAAATGCTGAGCTTCAATCGAAAGATGATACACTTGATAGAACAGAGATTCCCCTAACTAATACGTCCCCAAGTTTACAAAAAACTCTTTTTATCAACATATCTTCAACGATGAACAACTATATTGCAACGATGATGATGACGATATTGTCGTTGAAACGCGTTCGAGAAATTAAACGCATTATTTGCTCGCAATAACAACCGCGTCAGAATCTTCCTCTCCTATTGGCTATTCTCCAAACGATTTCTTTCGTAGCGTTAGACATAGTTACTTTAGCCTATCGAAATTACTTGTTCAACAGATAAGTACTAAAATATTGGTCGCCGATGGAAAGAATGCTAGGCAGTTCACGTGGGCAAACTACTGACATTCTTCCACATCAATTGCATAATATTTGCTAGTTGTGATAGCTTTTTAGCGAATTTCCATAGGGAAGATGAGCTATGCAGTGACTCTTGTTGTGAGACCTAAGGTAGGGAGTATTCAATGAGCACCGATCATAGTCCGCAGAACACGTTTTGGAGTGTTATTAAAAATTATACATATACTAGCTGGCCCGATCCGGCTTTGCACGGACATACAAATCAAAGTTAAATGTATATTAACAAAAAATATATCATATCAATAAATATATTACACTATGTATTTCTTATGGGGATTTTTAGTAACTTTGACGCCCCCCCCCCCCCCCCAAACCTCCAATAAAATTTAGATTTTTTTTTAAACTCTTTCTTAGCGAGCACTTAGGGCCCTAGAGGAAACTAAATAATAAATTTCATTCCAATCCGTTAGGTGTTTCTTTTTAGTAACTTTGACCCCCCAAACCCCTCTAAAATTTAGAATTTTTTTAAAACTTGCTTAGCCAGCACCTATGGCCCTAGGTGAAGCTACATACCAAATTTCATTCCAATCCGTTCGGTAGGTTTTGATAAATCGTGATTTAGTAACTTTGACCCCCCAAAACCCCCCCTAAAATTTCGAATTTTCGGAAACCCTTTCTTAGTGCGCGTCTAGAGCCTATAAAGAGGATTAGTGCCAAATTTCATGTTTGTAGGCTCGTGGTTTTGGAGAAACTGTGATGAGTCAATGAGTCAATATTATATGGCTTTTATAAGTATAGATTATAAGTATATATGTGTACGCACTCTAACAGCCTCATTTTACGTCCGATTTGGTACACACGTAGGCTTCAAAAGTCGCCCTAGTGACATCGTAAAAAAAAATAAATCAAACAGGGGGGGGGGGGGGGGGAGCTCGTTTATTTACTGGAATTAACTACTGTTTGAGATTTTTCGTACTAGAATAAAATGTTTTTGAGTTTTATATGACAAAATGAATATGGGAGATTATTTTGAGTATTTTTCATTTTTTACACAACCTTTATAGCCAGTCTGGTTCCCCCAAAATCGATCAAAACGTAAAATACCATAAAATTACCCAGCTCGTGGAGGATTTTACCGTTTGGGAAGCTTCTGACCCGAGGCATCAAAGTTGAAGCAACGGAACGAAGCATCGCGTGATCCGGGGCTTGAGACTAAAGTGCAAACAAATTCTACTAACATACTTTGTACGCGGAGGCAGCTATTCAGCACCTTTGTGAGTAGACCAAATTCGCAAACTGTGGAAACAATAAAACGTATGAACTTATTTTTTTTTATTTCGCTCAACTCAAATCAGCGGATGAGCTGCGAGATCGAATTATTCTAATCTTTTAATGGTATTAAGTACTTGAATACTTTTTAATAAAATAATACGCAATAATTTATCCTGGAAACAACATAACACAACTTCTGTTGAGTAAGTTTATTACTCAACTCATGTTTTTTGACTGGTCAGTAGCGGCGGAGACAACTTGCCTAGCATTCTTTCCATCTCCAGCCTATAGTTGTGTTGTTTAGTTTAGCCGTCGTGTGTAGCCTTGTTTCACACGAGGGAGTTTAATTGATGATCGTATATTTCCAAACTTTATCCAAACAGTCAAATTAAAATACAGTAATAACTTTTATCGAACACTACAAACAATTTATCAAAGCGATTGCAATTTAAAAGTTTTGCAATTTAAAACGCAATTTAAATAAGGTCCCGTATTTTAAATAGATTTTTCTGAACAGTTTTTTTAATTAATGTTAACTTGTTTTTTCCCTCTCTTCTTTTCTCTCCCTCCCCCAATTCCCCATCCCCTCTTGCCCTCTAGCTCCCTCTACTACTGTCTCTTTCTCTAAAACTAATACAGAGTGCCCCACAAAGAAACAATATCATTGTGAGAGCTAAGAGAAAACAAACAAGAGCTTGTAGAAGGGAGGATGGATAGAACTTTGAAATGAAACTTTAGTTGTTTGATTTGAAACCCACATATATTGTTTTAGTTTATTTTTAGTGAAAAACAGGGTGACCATACGTCCGGCTTTAGGAGGACATGTCCTCCTTTTTAACGACTGTCCTCCTGTCCTCCCGGCTTTTTAAAATTATTTTAAATGTTCGGCTTTTTGTGAAAACCAGCAATAATAATAAAAATAATTACATGGTACAAATTCTAGGTCTTCTGATATTTTCGTGTGTTGGTATGTTGGAATCATAAATAGGGGCAATATTTAAAATTCCAAGTTTTCGACTTCGGCAGTGCTCTAAAAACTTCAAGTTTCAGTCCGGTGACCTTGTTCTAGTTTTTTAAAATATTCAGCATGAAGGACTGGTTTGACAAAAGAAATTATTCAGTCCTTTTTTATAGAACAGTAAATTTGCCACAATTTAGAACTAAAATCGTCTTCCTGAATAAATACTTTTTGAGTTATAGCCATTCAAATTTCAGAGCAAATTTTCAAAAATTGTTAGTTTTTAGATAATCTTTGCATTTTTTCACTGTGAAACAAGGGGTTTTCAACAAAACTGATAAGGGCTATTATTTAAAATAGACAAATGTAACTTTAATATGTGACCAAAATGGGGTTTCTACCATTAATAGCTTCTGAGATACAACTGTTTGAATTTTGGGTACACTTCAAGAAATAAATACCTGATGTAATATAAAATTTAAAAAAGAAAATGTAATTGAAAAATTAAAGTTGTTGGTACAAGAGTACAAAATTACTTTAAATCACATCAAATTACATGTATTTTACATGAAATAGTTTATATTTAGGAAAATAAAAAATGTTACGTAATACTTTTTGAGTTACAGCCATTATTCAAAATGTAAAAAATCTAGTTTTCAGCTTTTGATCCAAATCAGTTGTTTTATTTATAACTAGGGGCTCTGCCCCTGCTCGCTTCGTCTCCAACCCCTGCGTTGACATATAGTGATACCAATACAAACCACAAAATCCCTAATTTTGTTGATAATTTAAAAAAAATTTAAATTTTGTATATGAATTTTTACCGAAATGACGATTGATTAGAACAAAGGCACTTGAATCTAAGTTGGGTGGTAGGTGTAGCTGTGACTGTACATAATGTAATACATAGAAATAAACAAGCAATATCCCCAACATTTGTCCACAAACTCCCTAACTTTGTCCATAATTTTTATATTTGCTCCAATAAAAAGTAGCCTAAAATATTCTCTGAAAAGTCGTCTACATGTTAATGAAAGTTTTGTCAAAATCGGTTCAGCCATTCCGGAGATTAGCCTGGACAAACAGACTGAAAAAACATTTATAAATGTTTGTTTAGGTTTTGGTAATGTGTGAATAACCATATGAGCTTAAAAAAAACTAGTATTTTGAAACCACAGACAGAAACTTCAATTTTATTTATATATATATAAATTTTAAGTATTTCTGAGAGGAAAAGTAGCCTAGATTAGTCTTTTAAAATTCCTATACTCAAATGAAAATTTCGTCAAAATTGGCTCAGATATTCCGGATATTAGCCCTTACAAACAGAGAGACGTGCAGACAGAAAATGCATGTGTAGGTTTTGGTGTGAATAACGACATGAGTTTATAAAAAATTACTTATTTCGAAGTCACAGACGGACACTTCAATTGTATTTATTTATGTATATAGATGTATATATAGATAGGATGTGTAGTTTATTTATATGTATGAATGGGATAAGTGGAAGTGTGACTTGAAAATCCTAATTTCGCCCATAATAAAGTGTTTTAATGAAGCACCCCCCCCCCCCCATTATATTGTCCGCGTGCGCCGCGTAGACACAGACCAAATAACAGTATAATGCCCGCAGTACCGCCTAGACACACGGACCATGTAGCGGCCATTACTTACCCTTATCACAAGGCCGCAGTTGTTATAAGCTCTTGGTTCCAGTCTTTAAAACATTGCCATTTTTCAGAATACTCTGACGCGTCCCTTAAGGGGATAACTCAGTTTCCTTACAGTCCCCTTGGGGAGGAGAGGGAGACTATCGACAAGAAGTTAACACATCCCGCGGGAGAGGCGCTTTCCCGTATTGTCTTTTGTTATACAGCGTGTACGGAGAACATCGGGGATACCTTTGTTCTTTAACACTGGAGGGAGAAAATATAAAGATAAGCAAAAGCACATTTGGAGTTAAAATATTGAAATTGGAACTGTATTTAAGACAATTTCAAAATAGATTTAATCAGTGCGTGAGATTCTCTTTGCATTTAATATATTACATGATTGGTTTTGAGGTTAGTAATTTAGCAATGAATGTATTTAATTTGTACATAATTTACATAATAACTATACAGACATGATTCACAACCACACAGCCATGAAAACCAATATTACAGAACAAACAACAAAGCCTAAAAGTAAATATTTGATAACTGCCAGCCATTTTGTTGAAGGGGATAGATCAAACGATTTAGAAGATATTAATTAATATTATAGTTAAGAAATTAATAATCGAATATGTTTATATGTTATACGAAGATGTCCGAATGTTTCCGAAACTAAACGAATAGGTATCTCTTCTTTAAATTTGTATAAACAAATATATTGATGATACAAAGTTGTATTTATATACAGTTTATAACCTCAAAGCAAATATTATAACGTATATTATAGAATACATTAGTTCTATAACGCATATTTAAAAAAATCTATTCACAAGAAATTATAATGATTGAAGTTGTAAACATAACCATAAACTATAATCTACACTGGGTTTGTTTAAGTATTACAGATGATGGGTGAAATCAGCTGTTATATTATATGTTACTTGCGTACACTCGCTTTTATAGGTCTTTATGAGTGAAATCAGCGGTTATATGTCTGAAGTGGGGGTTTATTGTTGACAGCACTTAATAAAGTAACATATGTCTTTAAAAGTAATAGTCATATAACACCACCGTCCGCATGACCTTTGTTACTCACGTACGGACGTATGTTTGAACGGACTACATGCACTCGACTTTGTAGGAATTTCTGAGTCGAGCTGAGACTATATTTACTTGTTTCCTTCAATTTGAAGTAAGAAATCATTTTTAGTAGTTTTATGCCATATTTCAATAATACCCTGCAGAACCAAATACTTTATTTTTTTCTGAAAATATATCTTGTTTAAAAAAATGTGCGATACAAAAAATAACAAGAAACCTTTCTAAATTACTATCATTTGACAGTAGAACTGATGTTAATAAAATCATTAAGCTTATAAGCACGATAAAGGCTCACACAAAATGAAACCAACTATAAAAATGAAACGCCCTTTTTACCACGCAGACATAAAAATACCCTTCCCACTGTTTTGAATGCAAACTAGATTTCACCTCTCCCTCTGCCGAAGCAATATACAGTTAGCAGTGGCTGTATTGTACAAGTACACATATAATTCACTTCTTGCAGTATATGTGAGACGGTTGTAATTTATACGTGTTCTTATAACAACGCGCGAGGGAAAAACTGGGGAAATTTTATGTTCGCCACGCCTCAGTTGGCAATGTTTTACAGAGACTGTTAAATGTAGGGACGGGTGTTTTAAATCAAACCGGGAATATTTCAATGTACCGAGACCTTAGAATAAAATGTGTATAATGAACAATTTGTATTTGAAAAAAAACTTTGTTACATTGTGACCTTTTTAATGATAATTAAGTTCACAGAATAAATAATTTAAAGGGGCCATGCGTGCTTCGCCCGATCAATGGTAAAACCATAATTGAAAGGGACCCATGCGTGCTTCGCACGTTTAATAGTGCCAAAGTAATTTAAAGAACCCATGCGTTCTTCATACGCCCAATGAAACAAAAATAATTCAAAAGAGCCCATGTGTGCTTCACACGCTCAATGGAACCAAAATAATTCAAAAGAGCCCATGCGT
>JAGFPH010007829.1:8451-22479 GCA_018207615.1 Philaenus spumarius | reverse complement strand
GGGGAACAACCAAATTCCACTATCACTCGTTCAGCTGCGTGATAGAAATATTTATTCTCTCATCAACACTGTATCTTTTTTCCATGTCACTTCTATAGACTCTACACAATAGTATATTTCGCACCTAGGGCCGAAAATGAGGTTTTGCAGGCTTGAGATCATGTTTCAAGTTCGAGACGGAGTCGAGAACTTGAAACGATCGAGAGATGCAAAACCCTTTCGGCCGTGGTGCGAACGCTATTTTTCACCACACTACACAATAAAATAAACACTATATAAAATTAAAAAAGAATATTTATTTAGCACACATGAAAATGAAACTTTGAGGTTATAAACTAGCTAGCTATGGAAAGTACAGTTTTACCTCAGTTGCTAGGCAATTGTGAAAATAACAATTATGTGTGTGCCACTAGTCTGTCGGCAATACCTATTGATTCACTTGCCATATGGGCCTATTTCATAACGAAATTGTGTTGAGATATACGTTCATATTTTAACTGAATAAACGAACAGGTGACTTTACGGCCCTAGGGCAGAAAAGAGCTACTTTCTCCAAAAGACCTCCAAATGACGTTCCGAAAATAGCTGAAAACATCGTAGTGTGGTGAAAACTTAATTTATTTCTCATTTTCCTTTTTATTACTTTCTCGCTATACTATAGTAGGCCTATACAGAAAGTATAGTGATCGCAAAAAAAATCGATGTTGAGATTTTTGTGGAAATATCCGTTTTGGGACCCCCTGAGTCCAAAAAAGTGTTTTTTTTACAAAATGTCTGTCTGTATGTATGTTTGTATGTATGTATGTCTGTATGTATGTCTGTATGTATACAAAGCTAGAGCGAAAACTGTTCGATCGATTTCAAACAAATTTGCACCAGACATGTCAAGTAGGCCTAGATGCACGTAAAACGATTTTGACAAATTTTGAAAAACAACCACCATTTTGGCAAAAAAACCTCCAAATAATCAGTTATTATTTTTTTATAAAAAAACGGCTCTAACGATTTTGATAAAATTTGGCTTATTTGTAGCCTTTTTTGTACCCTACCATATGCAAAAAACCGCATAGTTCTAAAAATTCTTGTTTAGCTAATAATAACTGATTTTTTGGGGTTTTTGGCCATAAAGGAGGTTGTTTTTCAAATTTTTTCAAAACCTTTTTTAATGCATCTATACATGCCTATTTGACGTGTTTGGTGCAAATTTGTTCGAAATCGACGTAATAGTTTTATTTCTAGCTAATAATAATAATATGTATTAGTTAATCTCCTAGTTTAAAATCACCTCTCTTACCCCTCCTAGAATAATGAAGTCACTGTGAATCTGTTTAATAATTTAAATGTGTTTGTGAGAAAGTATGTGCCAGTTTGTGGTACCGTTTATTATTTCCTATCTTAATATACCCCCTTTTCACAATATCTCATCCCTTTCTTGCTTATTTCTGCCCTTATTGCTGTTATAGATACAATCATCTTTTATGTTTTTTAATGGCTATGATTTTCCACATTACATCTTTATCGTGTACATTTTCATGGTTATACTGATGCTCGAAGCCGTTGCACTTTCAGGTGTTTTAATATTCCGAAGACGTTCTCCTGGTCCTTAGGTTAGAAACCCATCACGAGTTTTCGACCAGGAACGTGATCGGTTGAGTGGAGTTTGAATCGCGATCTAAATGACAGTTTAGCGGTTACAGAAACGTCGTTTTTTGTATTAACGGCTTGACCACGAATCATCCATGCTCACCAGACCAACTCAAGACGTCACCAACCACTAGAGTAACGGACCAGCGATGCCAGTTCTGCAGAAGTAACTATCGTACCAGAGGTTGAGAATTCTCGTATTTCAGTGTAAACATATTGCACTAAACCCTCTTTATCTGATTTTAATACACGTAGGGGATTTTTGATTTACAGGTTGCACATTATTCCATAAACAAATAGGTATGTAAGATAGTGGTTGTTATAGTATTACTTTCTAAATTAAAATTAGACATTTTGACAGCCTAACAGCAAATACTACCTACCAAAATAACATAATAATCAATTGATATACGTTATTAGCGAATTTCCATAGGAAAAATGAGCTATTGCAGTGGCCCTTGTGGTAAGACGTGAGGTTGGGAGTAGCAAATGAACATCGATCATGGTCCCCAGAACACGTTTTGGAGTGTCATTAAAACTCATATATATATATATGTATATGTGTGTTCGCACTCTAGCGGCCGCATTTTAAGTCCGATTTGGTCCAAATTTCGTACACGTGTTGGTTGTCTGTGTCGCTCGGACGAGTTCGTTAGAAAAAAAATCCACCAAAAAATGCCGAATGGCGTGCGAAGCACGCAAAACTTTGTGTATTGAAGATAATCCCAATATGCGGAATGGCGTGCGAAGCACGCAATGCATTGTGTGTTAAAGATATTCTCAATACGGCTGTGGGCGTCCGAAGCACGCAATGCTTTGTGCATTCAAGATACTCCCAATATGCGGAATGGTGTGCGAAGCAATTTTGCAGCTATTTTCCAAATTGTTGGTTGAAACCCTAATACATAGGCCTATAAACTTAATTTTGGAAATTTGCTCAACTCAAATCAGAGGTTCAGCTGGGTGGTCGAATTTTTTTTTTAATTGAAAGAATCAAGTTGACAAATAAAATACGCAAGTTATCATCAATAATACAACTATTAGCGAATTTTCATAGGAAAGATGAGCTATTACAGTGACTTTTATGGTCAAATTTAAGGTCGGGAGTAGTAAATGAGCACCGATCATGGTCATTCAAAACTGTATATATGCATATATATATATAATATGTATATATGGCCGGATTTTACATCCGAATTTGTTACACACGTTGGTTTTCTAAGTCGCTCGGTTAGCCATGGAAATGATCGTAACTCTACAAAAACATATGTCCGCGTGTAGGCCTACTTGTTCCTTTTAACAGCCTTCGGCGTTATGAAATGTCCTGACCGCCGAGCCTCCACTAATTAGTAAATTGATCGGCGATGTTTTACCACCGCAACCGTGGGAATTCAAAAGGGTGAAATGCTTCTTGCTTTCATTAAGTAAATGGGAGGGTCGTAAAGATAATGAAGATCATTCGTTGAGGGGAAAGGTTCGCTACAACAATTAAGTGTCAATTAAGGGCACCTGTTACTCTACGTAGAAAGAAAATGATTTTCGTAACGTGAACCTATTTTATTTTCTAATGCGTGCACATCCCCTGGTGAGGTTAGAGTCGGTTGTGTCAAACTTTTGAAAGCAGAATATATTTGGAATAAGTTTACGTTTGAAGGTTTTATCTACGTTCTTCCAGAAGGACCGTGTCTGTTTTCTAGAGTTACTTTTCATAAAATCCTAAAAGCTGTTTTCATAACCTTCCCTTTTATCAACCTTTATCCAACTCCGCCTAAACTCTTCTCCGTTCTTGCTAATTCCAGGTCATTTTCACGAATAGCTCTCCCTCCCATTTACTTTTTTTATTAGATAATTTCCACAGGAAAGATGAGATATTGCAGTGACCATTATTGTGAGGACTAAGGTCGGGAGTAGTAAATGAGCACCGACCATGGTCGCCAGAACACGCTTTGAGGTGTCGTTAGACATCATATATATATTTGTGTTCGCAATCTAACGGCTGCATTTTAATCCGATTTGGTCCAAATTCAGTACACACGTTGGTAATGTACATGAAGGCAGTATTTTCAAATAAAAACTATTCCTCAAGTCATAACGCAATCGTCTTGATGTTATAATAAATAATGTTTCTGTGTGTGTCTCTGAAGATGACGACTTTGTCGTTGAAACGCGTTTGTCCAATAAACGTATTTTCGTGAGAATTGTGTTCTGTATTTTTATTTTTACTTTTAGAAATAATATTTCTTACGAGTCAAAAGCTCAATTATATTTTTGAATCAAGTTTTGACATAAACTTTTATAAAGTTTTAACATATTTATTGACTTGTCTACATGTTCATCTAAAAATCTGTTTCTTTTGCCCTAATTTCTATTTTGTCTTGCAAATAAATAATTACCAACATATTATACATAAAACTAAAAATTCCTCTCTTTATAAGCGAATTTCTGTAGGAAAGACGAGCTATTGCAGTGACTCTTATAGTGAGACTTAAGATCGGGAGTAGTAAATGGGCACCAATCGTAGTCCCCAGAACACCTTTTGGGGTGTCATTAAAAAGGTTATATATATACAGGTGTCAATTAAGTCTGGGACCGGTTTAATATTTCGTATATAAGGAAAATTTGAAGATAGATGTGATTGAGGAACATACTCTATGTAAAAATATTATTTTATTAAGATGTCAAAAAATGTATCCGCCATCTTGGATCCGCCATTTTGAATAAAATTATGTTTTTTTTTTAAATAGGAAGGTGGTCATGTGATACATCATTTCGATGTAGAATTTCAAGAAAAAACCAACGGTGAAATTTGCACATCCATATTTTTAACCGATTAAAAATGGCGGTAAAAAACAACGAAATTGTGTATTCCGATTTTGCCCCCTTTTTTCTGTACTATTTTTGTTTTAATATTAATTATTATTCTTTTTGGATTCAGAATTAAATAAGCTTTCAAACGATATGCCACACAACGATATTTGGGAGTATTTCAAATGTTTGAGTTATAGCCATTTCGATTCTTTCAAAATCGATTTCGAGTGGGTCAACCAAATATCGTTGTGGGGCATATCGTTTGAAAGCTTATTTAATTCTGAGTACAGCAAAATGGGGCAAAATCGGAAAACACGATTTGGTTTTTTTTGGTCGCCATTTTTAATCGGTTAAAAATATGGATGTGCAAATTTCACCGTGGGTTTTTTTCTTGAAATTCTACATCGAAATAATGTATCACATGACCACTTTAATATTAAAAAAAGACCAAAGTCATTCAAAATTGCGAATCCAAGATGGCGGATAAATTTTTTTATATCTTAATAAAATAGTATTTTTACATAGAATAGGTTCCTCGATCACATCTACTTTCAAATGTTCCTTACATACGAAATATTAAGCCGTACCCAGACTTTTTTACACCTTGTATGGGCCTATATATCTATATAACTCTTCGCACTCTAACGGCCAAATTTTAAGTCCGATTCGGTTCAAAAATGTGGTGCACACGTTGTTTTTCTAAGTCGCTCGGACATGTTTGAAAGCCAACAAAATTCAACAACCAAACGTCTTAAGGTCAAAATTTTGAGATTTTTCGATCTAGAAGGACACATTAGATTATTCTGCACATTTGTTTTTTTACACAACCTTATCATAGCCCTCCCGGTTTCCGCAAAAGCGATCAAAACATAAAATTCTATAAAATTACCCTGTTCAAACCCATGGGGGGATTTTATCTTGAAGGGAGCTTTTGATCCGAGACCGCAAGGTTGATCACTTGAAGTAGCGCAAGAGAAGAGGCTGGATGCTGGAGTGCAAAACAAATTCTACTAACATTTTTAGTACACGAACTCAGCTATTCAGTGTTATCGAATAGTTAGTTGGAACTCTAAAACCTAATTTGGAATTTCCCTCAACATACGTCAGCGGTTCAGCTGCGTGATCAAATTATTTATTCTGTCTACACTGTATCTTTTTCCATCTAGCTCCTACAGACTCGCTACAAACTTAATTTATTTCTCATTTTCCCTTTTATCCCTTTTTTCCTATCCACCCCTTCCTCATAATACCACATCCCTTTCTGCCCTTACTGCTGTTTTATAGAAACAATCATCTTTTATATTTTTTAATGTCTGTGTTTTTCCTTATTACATCTACATCATTGTGGCTATTTTTTTGTTCTTATTATATCTTTTCACTGTCTTCCACTCTTTTCCCTGAAGTATTTCTTCTTACAGACACTCTTTTATACAGGGTGGTTCTGTAACTCGCGGAGATTATTCATGGTTTGGTCATAAGGGTTAAAATAAAGAAAACACTACCTATAAACACATGTTCGGAAACGCTTCTTTCACCAGCTATCCGCCATTTTGTTTTTTTACTAAATAATTTATATCTTTAGAACGGCAAACCGATTGAGTTGAAATTTTGCACGTTGCTCGTAAAAATAAAGACCTAGTTAAACATTTTTTTCCCTCAATGATCCCTTTTATAATGGAGGCCATTTAAATATTTTTAATGAAAATTACTCGAAAACAGTAGATTTGCCTTGAAACGCTCAGAGTAAACTTTTGTAGCCCATTTTATTTTTATCTAATAATATAACTGTCAAAACTGTCGTACTAATGGTAGCAGTGAAACAGCGAGCATTAGCATGCTATGCCGAGAGTGATCAGCTGTATTATTGTAATGCATCAAACTAATGTACACTAATGGAAGCTGTTTTACTGTAAAACTTTGTTCTGTAATATTGATTGTAATATCAATCGATAAGGAATAAAACGTGCTACGAAAAATTATGATTTGATAGTTACTCTTATTTAAAATGTTTGAGGGGAGTCGGACAATAACAATTCGATAAATATTCAATTTAGATTTTTTTTTCTAAATGCATTCTATGGTTTATTAGAATTATTTTAAGACTAGTTTTATTCAAATCGGACAAGTACTTTTTTAATTTATGGCACTTTTTGTAAAAGGATGCATGGTTGTTTTTAGCTTGAGGTAGCGAGCTCATTTTCAGCACGCTCTCAAATTAAACACTGTTATAGAAACCTATAACCACAATGAACACCTGCATTTACCTCGTACTGTTACGGAGCAAATGAAAACTATTTTTAAAGATTTAGCTCACCCTGACTTGCTAAGAAGATGTCTTCATGGAGGCACCCAAAACGATTGTGAATCTTTTAACAGCGTCATTTGGTGTAGGCTACCTAAAGCCACCTTCGTTCTCAAAAATACGTTAGAATTTGGTATTTATGAGGCAATAGCCACATACAATGAGGGAAACATTGTTAAATGTCAAATTTTGAGCAAATTAGGCATCAATCCTGGAAAGCAGTGTTTAGATAGAATGAAAAGTGTCGATGAGCTACGAATCATGAAGGCAGATAGGGCAGTCGAAGAATTTGAAAAAATGCAGACAGAAGAGAACATTAGCAAAAAGGAAGCTGGAAGATGAGATTGAAGAGCACTAAGACCCAGACAACCCTGCTTATGGAGCTGGAATGTATTGAATTATACATTGTATTAATTATAGTCATTTTAGTTCATAGTTATAGTCATTTTCAACTTTGTCGCTCGTTTTCCGAAAGTTGCGATTTTTCTCACTTTAAGTAGCCTACTTTATCTTGGGAACCATTAGTATATCTTCTTGATTTTTTAAAATTTCTTCATCTACCCTAGGAGTACATTTTAAGCGCAGAAAATATTCCTACATAGCGTACTTTAGGTTTTATATGTGATTAAATGTGATTGTACATGAAGAAAAACTAACATAAAAAAAAAACATTAATAAAAAACCAAGAAAGAGTTTTAAATTCACTGTGCTTAAAATGAGGTCATGAAACAGATGATCAAATTTAAAAAAAATCAATATGATATCTCTACTGGTTCTCAAGAAAAAGGAGCTTAAAGATGTACAAATTAATACGCGGTTTATAGGACGGTCCGACTGCCCTTGAATGGCTTCTTTTTGAAGTGAAAATTTCTTTAGGCGCGCCGAGGACTTTTTGTATGAGGTAAAATATACGAACTCGCGATACGCGTCTTAAAGTAAGAGGCTTTTGATTTCGTCGATGATTTCTTCTTCTTCGTTGTTTTACACAAGTTCTAATATAAACCAGGAGTTTAATGTAACAGCTGATCGTAAAAGAAGATGAAATCGACGAAATAAAATAGGCACTGGTAAATTCAAAGGCTGAAACTCAATAGCTGTATTGTTTTAGTCACGTCACGCTACCGATAAAATGGACATTGCACTTCCTAATTTAGTTGTGCTAAATAGTGTACCTCTAAAAAGGATGTAGTTTATTCTGTTTTTTTAATGTCTAAATATGGTAACTTAGTTGCTGTGGTAACGAGTGCAGATGCATTAAAGAAACCTGTGTTGGTCCAGTATAGGAATAACATAAAATTATGTAAGATAAAATAAAACATGAACACAAAATCTCACAATAAATACGAGTTATAATAAACTGAAGTTATAGTTTGGTTACTGTAGCCCGTGCACACTGAGGATGGCGACATTACGTTTGAGGTTAGGAAACGTATTTGTTGTGATATTTTGTGTTCAGGTTTTATTTTATCTAGTTACTTTCTCACAAGTCAAGCTAATTAGTTATGTATTAAAATTACGTTGTTAAACTTTTAATACAAATTAGCTGTTCAACTTGAATATTTGACAACAGATATTAAAATTGTAATAAAGTAAGCATTTCTCGAAGATTTTCAAGAAACCTAAGCTGGGTCAGTATAGAAGTGAAAACTGTCCCAAATGTATCTTGTCCCATTTAAAATTTAAGTCTAAAAAATAACATAAACATGATTGTCTAGTTTGGATTAAACCAATACAACTAAAGATTTATATTGGAGACAGTTTTCACTGCTGTCGGCAGTCCAACGACTTTTATTTTTTACTGTTGTCATTTTACGAATTTCGACGGTTATACCATTCGATAGGAAATTGAACGGGCTAAAAAAATGTACTCTTGTCGTTTTTTACAAAAACTTACTGTTTTTGAGTTATTTTCATTTAAAGTTTTTGAATGGCCGCCATTTTGAAACGGATTGTTATTTTTTTTTAAATAGGTCTTTACATGTTTTTACTAAAGTGCTAATATTCAACTCGATCGGTTAAGCAGGTCTGGCGATATAAATTATGTTGTAAAAAAAATGGCTGATGGCCGGTAAAAGAAGCGTTTCCGGACATATTTTTATAGGAAGGTTTTTCTTTCTATTGGCCCAAATATGATCCACTAATGCATTATCTTCACCCATTACAGAAACAGCCTTTATATTATTACTAGGAAAGATGAGCTATTGCAGTGACTCTTATGATGAGACCAAAGGTCTAGAGTGGTCAATGGGTACCGATCAAGGTCCCCAGAACACATTTTGGGGTGTCATTAAACATTTTATATATATGTGTGTTCGTACTATAACGGCCACATTTTAGATTCGGTTTTTTACACACTTTGGTCTACGTCGCTCGGATGAGTTCGTTAGAAAAAAAAAAAACAACAACAAAAAGCACGGGTTTTCTGAAATTTTTGAACTAGAAGGAAACTTTTTTGAGGTTTTACTTAACGAAATACATTATTCTGCACATTTTGTTTTTTACACCGCTACGAGCGAGCGAAGCAGTCCATAAAACTAGGCTGCAAAGTCGGAGCGAGTTTGCCCGCTGCGAGCGAAACGAAGCAGTGCGTGAGCCGGGGCTGGAGGCTGAGGTGCAAACAAATTCCACTAATATAGTTTGTACACGGGGCAGCTATTCAGCGCCTTAGTGAGTAGACCAATTTCCCCATTAGTTGGTTGAAACCCTAAAACATATAAACTTGATTTACGAAATCCGCTCTAATCACGTCAGCGGTTCAGCTGCGGGATCGATTGTGACTTCTTAAACTAGTATATTATTCTGCCGACCCTTTCTCCTCTTTTTCTCTATCTACGTTTCCATTTCTGTAAATGAGTTCTGGCCTACTTTCAATTTTGTAATCTTGAATTTTTTGTCAATTTCTGGGACAACTTTTACTCGTTAGTTATTACAGCCATTAATTTACAATGTTAAGTATTGAAAACATCTGCTCGTCCACAAGCCAGAAGTTATCGGAAAAGTTGGCGCATAATTTCCCTCCCATATAATACACTTCCTAAACAGAAACCCTGCTCGTTCAACTTCAGCCAATAATTTCTAATTTAATTAATTTGTTCAAACAACGAACGGCGTTTCGCAAAAACCTCTCGTTTGGTTTTGCCGAGTTATCGGGATAAAAACAAACGGAACAGCGTAAGCTGCACAAAAACACACCATTAGGGAAAGATATGCATCGAGCCGAGAATGCTTGGTATAGTGCGGACCGAATTAAGTTCTGCTCTTATGTTATAAACATTGGTTAAATTGTTGCGTAGCGTGGCGTATTAGGTTAAGGTTTCTCTCGTCCGGTTAAGGTTTTGGAAGCCGTTTTTTGTATTAGACTTTCAAATGTCTATAGAGGGTTTGTAGAAATGAAAGTGTTGATTTTAATACTAGTTATGCCCCTGCTTGCTTCGCTCGCCAACCCTCTCAGAGAAGCCAATGCTAACAGATTAGTGTATACTCTGATAATTTTTACGTAAATAACGATTCATTAGGACAGAGGCACTTGGATCTAAGACAGAGATCGAAATAGACACGCACCATCCAAAATAATTTGATACGACGCATGCGCAGTAATTTCACCATTCATATTTAAATAATGAACATTTCAAACAAGTGTTGAAATTACCAACTAAAGGAAACGATAATACCAGATGTCTTAAAAGTCCACCCCCCCCCTTAATTTGTGTTTGTTAAAACAATCAAATGTCCTTTAGGGAACAATACTAACTTAGCCCAAAGAATCTTTTGAAGCAATCGGAAATTTTGAGTGTCCCTTAAAAATGGGGGATTTTGGGGGCAACTCAAAATTTTTAAATAGGAAGTATGGTCTTGTGATACCTCATTTTAAAGGTCTATTTAAGACTAGAAAAATGACATAAAGAAAATAAAAATCGGACCACCCAAAACAAAATGGCGGCCCTAAACGTGTTGAAATAAATCGATATAAAGTTGCTAATATATCGAAAAGGAAGAGTTTTTAGAAAACATTTCAAGAGAAAAAAATGTTTATTTCAATGTGATTGACTTAAAAAATTCCTTTAAAATCGATGTTGTATTTTTTTTTTTTTTTTTTTTCTAAAATGTAGAAGTCGACTTTATGTCGATTTATTTCAACACGTTTACGGCCGCTATTTTGTTTTGGGTAGTCCGATTTTTATATTCTTTATGTCAATTTCCTAGTCTTAAATAGACCTTTAAAATGAGGTATCACAAGAACATACTTCCTATTTAAAAACTTTGAGTTGCCCCCAAAATCCCCCATTTATAGGGGACACTCAAAATTTCCGATTGTTTCAAAAGATACTTTGGGCTAAGTTATTATCGTTTCCCAAAGGATATTTGTTTATTTTAACAAACACAAAAGTTAAAGGGGTGGGGGAGTGGGACTTTGACACCTGGAATAATATATGTCACGAAATGTTTGAATTACAATTCAGTAAGCCATTTGTTTGCTTTTACCTAATCTAAAAAAAACTATTAGTTGTGAAGAATAATTACCTGATTCTAAATTACCCAGATCGGCTACAAATAATTTTTTTTTTTTTAGATTAGGCAAAGCAAATAAAAGGCGTACTATTATAGGTCAAACATCTGGTGTTACATATTATTAGCGAATTTCCATAGGAAAAATGAGCTATTGCAGTGGCCCTTATGGTAAGACCCAAGGTCAGGAGTAGCAGATGAGCACCGATCATGGCCCCCAGAACACGATTTGGGGTGTCATTAAAAATCATATATATAGATATGTAGCTCGTTTGGTTCCCCCAAAATCGATCAAAACGTAAAATATCATAGAAGTACCCGGTTTAAAGCTATGTGGTGGATTCTGTCTTGGGGTTGGCGTGCGAAGTACGCAATGTTTTGTGTGTTGAAGATACTCCCAATATTCGGAATGGCGTGCGAACCGTTTTGCAGCTATTCAGCACCGTCGTGAATAGACCTATTTTCCAAATTGTTGGTTGAAACCCTAAAACATAGGCCTATAACCTTATTTTTTTTAATTTGCTCAACTCACGTCAGCGGTTCAGCTGCGTGGTCGAATTATTTTGTTTCCTTAAATTGCTAATATAGAAATTTATTTGAAATGTTGATTATTTAAATATTAATGGGTGAAGTTACAACGCATGGCGCAAATCGAATTGGTCAGTCGTCGTTTCCGTGAAAACATCAGAGTCTACAATAATCTGTTTACATTGGCTTTGCCACGAGTCTGTGAGCGAAACGAGCATTTGTGGAGCCATTAGTAATGCATAATTTTAATGTACTATGTATGACTAAATACTATAGAACCATTCCATAGCAAGATAAACTAGAGGTCGTAGAAAAGTTTTGATTTTCCTTTTCGAAGTACTGAACCCAACAAAAATTCATTTTCGACTAGTAGCTTTGCGGGATTGAAATCGTAGTTAAATTGTTTTCCCGCTCGTGTCATTATACCACAAGAGAGCGGGAGGCTCGCAACGCGACACAATGACGTTAATTGAAAAAACAATTCACACATAAATCTGTTTAGATTGTGAAACTTCTAAATTTAAATCACTCTGCACTGTTTCCTCATATATTTAAGCGGAATGTCAGCTGGCTGTTAAATTGCACGTATTTATTGTTAATCAAAGTCGATGTAGGTGGGACTGAGAGTTAATTATCTCTTACGATTATTATTTCTGTCATTAAATGTGACAAATGTTGGCCGAGGTTTGTAGAAATAGGCTTGCTACTTTATGGAGAAAACTGAACACGCATTGCGATAAAGGGTGCGCTGAAATTGGTTAAATTTAATTTTTCATAGTTTCCACGTTTCTAAGCTATCGAAAGAGAAAGCTAAGTCAATCTTTGTGTGAACAGAATACGGCAGCATTCTCCCCAAATTAATCTCATCCACCTTCAAAATAATTACAGAACTATCTCCTCGCACAGTAATAACATTAAACAACGGGCTTGCCCTAGAGGTTGCCAAATATTTTATTTCCTTTTCTGTGTTATTTTGTTTAAGAGTTAAGTTTTATAGTATATTATATTTATGGTTATTATTTTAGTTTATACTTTTTTATTGTATAGTTATATTCTAACTTTTTTGGAATGAAGTTCCTTTACGCGGCTTTCGGTAGGAGTTGATAATAGAAAATGTAACGCGTAACGAAAAAACGTTATCGAATTGGTTTCTATGGTAATGAATGTAAATACATTCCAGGAACATGTGTTTTGGTTCATCGCAATATTTAACTTAGGAGACGTTCGGTTCCGTCCGGCGTAGTTCATATATTATCGTCAAGCGCTGGTATTAACAATTAAAAGTGAGTTAAATCATCTGACTTTTGCAATTTTGTAATGTAGATTCAAGAAATGGAAAGCATGTGTATTACAATCTTAGAAAAGTAAGTTAATATAATTTTATATTTTGATACAAATATTACTGTTTCCATACGTTTAATGTTATTACAATAAAGGTGTAGAATTAATTATAACCTCAAAGCTAAGATGGTAAACACAGTTAAATGACCATTCATTGTGAATACATTCAATAAAAATAAAATTAATGTTGGTTCATCATTCTAGGCCTAACCTAAATTTATTGAGTGTGTGTTTGATTCATTTTTCCTGCCTTAACGGCAACATACACACATAATTTATGTTTTTTTGCATATTTATGGCACAGTACGTTTCGATTGATATAATTTTAATCTTTCAATTGCCATTTGAAGTAAAGTACTTTTTTTTTTTTTTTTTTTTAACATTCTGCTGTTTTGCACTTAAGGCTAATGAAGACGGGACCTACAGTTTTACGTGGAATCCGAAATACAGCCAACGATGTGTGTTAAGAAACCATTTAGAAAATTATTCGGGGTCAATGGGAATTGAACCCGGAACTTTTCCATTGATGGTTGCCATGAGGATTGATAAAGCATTGACGCCTTACAATCACGGCCACCGTGGCTCTAGTAAAGTACAATTGCCACATAAGTACTAGCAGCCCGATCCGACTTTGCGAGGGTAGACAACTCGAAGTAAAATGTATATTAATCAAAGAAATATATCAACAAATATATTATACTTTGTATTTCTTATTGGGATTTTTAGTAACTTTGACCCCCCAAACCTCCCTAAAATTTCGAATTTTTGAAAACATTTCTTAGGAGCACCTAGGGCCTTAGAGGAGGCTACCTACCAAATTTAATTCCAAATCGTTCGGTGGTTTTTTTAGTAACTTTGACCCCCCCCCCAAACCCCCCAAAAATTTCGAATTTTTTTAA
>JAGFPH010007828.1:32909-55862 GCA_018207615.1 Philaenus spumarius | reverse complement strand
CCCAAAAAAAAGGGGGCGTGGCCCAAGGTCAATGACCTTCCCCCACTCCATTTTACGCCAGATCATCCGGAACTCTACTAATGTGACCAAATGCACGACAATTTTCCTTATTTTAGTATTTTTTTCGTAGAATGCTGTCCTTCAGCCGCGTGAGCAGTTCGCCAAATGAAGAAACCGATATTCTTAAATAATTGAAAAATGTTTCTTCTAGTTCCTCAAATCAGGAAACACAGTGTATAATGCTCCAAAATCTTCTCTTCTTTTATTTATTGACTGGGCGAACGAAAATAAGTATATTTTTTTGCTTCCTTTTCAATCGGCGATGGAATAACAATAAAGTGAGAGTTTCTTTCTGTTCATATTAATAAAACATTAAAAGAAATAATATATTACATAACACACTTCGTGATTAATGAACTAGACACTTCAGTTTAATGAATTCCAATGAGGCTTTTTATGAGCGGGGACGGTAACTAATCCGCAGTCGGAAAAAAGAAACGCCGTGTGTTCCAAACCTATGAGGTTAGAGGCAGCACACGGAAATATTTGGCGGGGGATGAGTCATGGTTGCTATTCTAAATTATTCTAAAGTAGGCCTGAATCACAATTAGACGTGGAAAATTATACATACCTATATCGTTTTAAAGTACTTTTGGGAAGCCTAAAACGTGTTATTTTGCATTTTAATTTAATCCTAAAACCAGCAATGTTAACAAAAATGATTTTTTTTGGCGTTTGCAAGCATTTTTTCAAAAACTCGAAAAATAGGAAATGAACCATAATCCAAAAGTGTTCCATAGATATTTTGTAGAGAAAGGTTCAAATGTAAAATTTACAAAGTTTTTAGCTCAAGAAACAAAAAATGTTCAGTTACGAAAGGTAAAAGTTCAACTTTAGGTCTACATAAAAAGTAGTAAACATTCTTTTTAATTTTTTCCATTAATGTAAAAATGTTTCGTAATTTAGTCCTAAATAGAACTGTATAAAAATATTTATCAATTTAAAATTTTTTATTTTAAAAACATCAGTTTTTATGTTCCTTACTACAAGACTGCTATCAAAACTATGCCTAGTTTGAAACGTAATTTAGGAATTTACACTTTGCCAAAAAATGAAATATTATTATAACAAAGCGTAGAGAATAAATCATAGAATTGAACTGTACTTGTAAATTATCTTTTCATAAAAGTGTTTGACTTAGAATTATTTGAATAACAAAAACGAGGAGAAATATAGAAACATCCCGCTCATGCTTGGTATACAACGGTCGGATATGAAGCTGCATCGGGAATAACCGTTAATTTGAAATTATAACCTTGGTCAAAACGCTCTCATTTCCACGCTCATAGACAACAAACCTTTCGAGCAAAACATATTTGGTTCACAGAAAATGTTAGCTTGAAGCATTCTCTACACATACATATCAAAATATGCCTAAAAATAGACTTCTATCATACAGATATCACGTATAATTAGTCAGGCCGTTTATTGGTTGGAAAACTGATCAATTGCAAGGGTCTACAAAACGCCCCACAACTTTAGAACTGTTTGTCGAATCTTTGATTGGATGGCAGTTTTAGATAGGGGAAAGTGTAATGCATCCATCAGTACATAGATGTAACTCAGAAAAAATACTGGGCGGGATGTAGGAAGGGACATAGAAACTGGAAATTAACGGTCATTTCGGTGTATTTCATTAGCGAGACATTTGCTTTTAGAAACCTCAAAACTAAAACGATTATTACGTACCGTATGTAAATATACGTTTTAGAAAGAAAATGTAAATACAAAAATTAAAGTTTGAAATGTTACCTTTCCAATTGTGTTAGTTTTGTTTAGATTGGAAGATTTTTAGTGGGTCAAATATTCGATACAATCACGCGTTACAAATGTGTTGTCGTACCCGGGAGTGATCGCATGAAACGAAAAAAACCCCCCCCCCCCCCGTTGTTGTACCCCCCCCCCATATGGTCGTCGCTGGATCCACCCTTGATCGTGGTTGATCACGTCATGGGCCTTTTTGAAAACGACAGGTAGCAACGGCTAACGGTACTACATTATTAAGCCGGGTTTACACTCTACGATAAATCGTCATGTGATTGTTACAATAAATCGAAAGTGTGAGGACTGTTTACATGCAACGATTTCTTTTTCTTGTCCAATCTTCATTGACGAATATTTAACTTTTGATAGTTCTTTCTTTATAAGTACGCAATGCATAATTTTTTTTAACAACAGTGTTTCTGTCTGCCAACGGATCAAACTCATTGTATTTTTGAATTAGCGCTATGTGCGCAAGGTCTTTTTTATTCCTATCGGAGTATTCTTTGCTCTTAATGAGCCACAAGCAGGTACAACTCCGATATAGTTAAATAAATTCAGACAAGAACTCTCGATAAGTTTGAGCTACCATCAATTGAATAAAAACAACACAAGGTAAAAAACACGTAAAACGGAATCAACGAACTAGTGCGACAACCTTTCCGGTGAACTGCCCATGAAAACTGAATCAAATCGTAGCGATAAATGGGCGCTACTGTTTACACGTTCCAATTTATAGTTACGACTCGCAGAAATTGATGTCGGCCGGCTCCAACCATCCAATCCAGTTCCAATTCCAATAAATCGCTACAATGTCCTGCTTACAAGCAACTATAAATTGTTACGATTTATCGTAAAGTGTAGGCCTAAACCGGGCTTTACAAAACTTACTGTTTATATAAATTTAAAGAATCCCAATGAGGCTTTTAGACGGCGCGGCGTCGGAAATTTTACCGCCCTGTGTGTACACTTTAAATTTTATGAGCGGCGACAGTAATTAATACGCAGTCGACAAAAAAACGCGTTTGTTCCAAGCCTGTGGGGTTAGTCAGGGCACGGAAATATTTAGCGGGGATGAGTCATGGTTGCTATTCTAAATTAGGCCTGAATCACAATTAGAAGTGGAAAATTATACATACCTGTATCATTTTAAAGTATTTTTGGGAAGCCTAAAACGTGTTATTTTGCATCTTAATTTAAAAAAATTTCCATACCCCCCCCCCCCTCCCCCCCACATACGGTCGTCCTGGTTACGCCTATGACCGAACTTGTGTTCACTCTGAAATTGTAATATGCTGTCAAACTTGGAAAGTATTGAGCCTATTTTATTCAGACTTTCCCTAAAACCTCCGCAGATGTTTTAGTTCTTAAGTTATAAACGAACAGGTAGACAAACTGTCTGACAAGAAGACGTATTACTTTCTGACTATACTATAGTATAGAGAAAGTATAGTGATCGCAAAAAAATCGATGTTGAGATTTTTGTGGAAATATCCGTTTTGGGACCCCCTGAGTCCAAAAAAGTGGTTTTTACAAAATGTCTGTCTGTATGTCTGTATGTATGTCTGTATGTATGTCTGTATGTCTGTATGTATACAAAGCTAGAGAGAAAACTATGTCAATTAGGAGTGTATAGATGCACGAAAAAGGGTTTTGAAAATTTTTGAAAAACAACCCCCTTTTTGGCCTAAGAACCTCAAAAAAATCAGTTATTATTTTTTTATAAAAAAACGGCTCTAACGATTTTGATAAAATTTAGCTTATTTGTAGCCTTTAATGTGCCCTACCATATTCAAAAAACCGCATCTTTCTAAAAATTCTCGTTTAGCTAATAATAATAATAATAATAATAATTGATTTTTGGGGGTTTCTTGGCGAAATGGCGAAAACTATCCGATCGATTTCAAAAAAATTTGCACCAGACATGTCAATTAGGATTATATAGATGCACGAAAAACAGTTTTGAAAATTTTTGAAAAACAACCCCCTTTTTTTTGCATAAACCCCCAAAAATCAGTTATTATTTTTTTATAAAAAAAACGCTCTAACGATTTTGATAAAATTTGGCTTATTTGTAGCCTTTAATGTACCCTACCATATGCAAAGAACCGCATCTGTCTAAAAATTCTCGTTTAGGTAAAAATAATAATAATAACTGATTTTTGGGGGTCTTTTAGCAAAATGGCGAAAACTATTCGATCGATTCAAACAAATTTGCACCAGACATTTCAAGTAGGCCTGTTGAGATGCACGAAAAATGGTTTAGAAAATTTTTGAAAAACAACCCCCTTTTTGGCCAAAAAACCTCCAAAAAATCAAATTTATTTTTTTATAAAAAAAACGGCTCTAACGATTTTGATAAAATTTTGCTTATTTGTAGCCTTTAATGTGTCCTACCATATGCAAAAAACCGCATCTTTCTAAAAATTCTCGTTTAGCTAATAATAATAATAATAACTGATTTTTGGGGGTTTTATGGCCATAAAGGGGGTTGTTTTTCAAAATTTTTCAAAGCAATTTTTCGTGCATCTATAAAGACCTAATTGACGTGTTTGGTGCAAATTTGTTCGAAATCGATGGAACAGTTTTCTCTCTAGATAATAATAATAATATTTATTAGTTAATCTCCAACTTTAATAAAAAATCACCTCTCCTACCCCACCCTACAAGTCTCAGTGAATCTGTTTAATAATTTAAATATGTTTGTGAGAAAGTATGTGCCAGTTCCTGGTACCGTTTATTTTATATTGTACTAGGGGAAACCCCTGCGTGCTCCGCACGCCAACCCCGTTGGAACTTTTATACACATAATCATGTTATGTTTTCTTTATAATAAAGGAGTAGGATTAATAATAACCCCAAAGCTAAGACGGTAAATAATGTTAAATATTCAAATAAAATTATTTCGTATATTTATAACAGTTATAATAAAGGTTAAAAGAGCCAGCAAGGCTCAGGTATACACTTAAAAAAAACCTAATCTAAAAGTTAGAAATACAGTTCAAAGTTTGAAATTAACGAAATATCACAGCAAAGAGATGTTATCTGTTATTTTATTCAATTGGTTGCTATGGTAATAAATGTAAATACATATGTTGATTTATCAGTCTAGGCCTAACCTAAGAATTTTTTCCGACTAAATTTACAAATAGGCCTATTGAAATAAAAAAATGTTTTTATCAAAATGAGTTATAGCCTATGGTTACTCAGGGATAGTGTAGTTTTTTATTAGTAAAACTATTTTTTCAATCGGTTCAGTAGTTCGAGAGATTACCCCCTACATACAAACAAACAAAAAGCGAATCATCGCCACTTTAAGATGAATAAGGTTCGCATTTGTTTTTTGAATAAATATATGTGCAATGGAATTAAGGGGGCACTCTATCTTTAAAAAAATGTTCTTTATTTTTAAAGCAAACCTAATTATTTTTATGTTTTATAATATGAGTGTTGGTTATAGTGACTTTTCCATAAGGTTCGGGGGCGGGGACGGCGGGTAATTTTTACGGATTTAACTAGGCTTCACTGTGGCAGACATAACTCAAGTTGTATTTGAGATAGCCTCATTTTTATTTTTTATTTTGAAGAGGGCATTCCATTCTACAACCTGTAGTGTAAATATTAAATTATATAAAATATTTCTGTAAAAAATAAGTTATTTGATTTTTTTATACAAAATTTTAGTAAAATCTTTTTTTTAATAATTTTTTAAAATCTTTATTATAGGAACTAATGTACATCCATACTACAAGTTGTACAATGAAATGTCCTCTTCAAAATAAAAATAAAATTATGAGGCTATCTCAAATACAACTTGAGTTATGTCTGCCACAGTAAAATGAAAACGTGTGAAACAAAACTTTCGGAAAACGGCCTAGAAAAGACTCAGTTATTTGGAGAATATACATGTACGCGTTTCGTTTTTAGATAAAATAAAATAATTATAAGCATATTATCTATACTTATTATATATCAAATTGTTCAGAAAATCACAGGGAACAAAACTAGATGAAAAATGTTTTTTTAATTTTTTGTAATTTTTATCAATAGTCTATTAAGGTGGAGTGCCCCCTTAATTGTTCAATTTTTTACATAATTAGAAATACAAAATTAAATCGTATTGGTCCTAAGCTAAACTTGTGCGTTGTAGACATCAACCAAGAAATTATGATTCCCGCTATTAAAAAAAAATGTGCTAAATAAAGTCTTATTTTTTGGAGCCGTGGTACAAAATTCAAAAAAGTATTTGAATTGTGATGAGAATAAATTATTCATAGGAATTAAAGTTTATAATCACATCTTTATAAATGTATTCAATAATCTCAGTTTGTGATCAAAAGTTTAATTCAATACAGTCTTAAAATTGGCAAACTTTAGAAGTAAATTATTGAAGCTTACAATGAAATGCTATTCGTTTTAATTTTTGCAATCAAATCTAACTGAAATAAACGGTACCAGAAACTGGCACATAATTTCTCACAAACATATTTAAATTTTATTAAACAGATTCACTGTGACTTCATAATTAATTGTAGGTGGGGTAGGAGGATTTTAACTAGGAGATTAACTAATAAATATTATTGCACCAAACTCGTCAATTAGGCCTGTATAGATGCACGAAAAAGGTTTTAAACTATTTTGAAAAACAACCCCCTTTATGGCCAAAAACCCCCCAAAAATCAGTTATTATCATTATTATTATTATTATTAGTTGAACGAGAATTTTTAGAAAGACGCGGTTTTTTGCATAAGGTAGGGTATATTAAAGGCTACAAATAAGTCAAATCTTATCAAAATCGTTAGAGCCGTTTTTTTATAAAAAAATAATAACTGATTTTTGTGTGTTTTTTTACCAAAAGGGGGTTGTTTTTCAAAAAATTTCAAAACCGTTTTTCGTGAATCTATACAGGACTACTTGCCATTTCTGGTGCAAATTTGTTTGAAATCAATCGAATAGTTTTCGCTCTAGTTTTTTGTACATATTGACATACATACAGACAGACATTTTGTAAAAACCACTTTTTTGGACTCAGGAGGTCCCAAAAAGGATATTTCCACAAAAATCTCAACATCGATTTTTTTGCGATCACTATACTTTCTCATACTATAGTATTGAGAAAGTAAAATTAGTAAATTCTAAGTTTACAATAACCTCTTTGACTTTCTTTCCAATACAATTGATCGCTGAAACTGTAGCCTAACGTATTATGCAACTGATTGTTTTACAACACTATCAAGCGTTTCAACTATCATATGGACTTTACACCTAACATTCGTTCTCTTCACAAATCGAACACAACGCTACCATGGAACGGTCAACTTTAGTGGATACGAATGAAGTTGTTATAATTGATTTCGGAATAATAGGTTTGTATATTATTAATAACAAATTTAAAATATATATTTTATGTTGTCTCATTAAATGTTATAATATGTAGGAATATCTTCTTTTATCTAAAGTAGCGGTTCTCAACCTGGGCCCTGAGGTTCGTAATGCGCTAGCGGGAAATAAAAATGTGTAGGCCTAATGGGGGACATGTAGCCTACATTGCATTGAGTTACAGTATTAATACATGTTATTACAGAATATTTATATATGTGTATATTTTCGCGTGTGTGATGGTAAGTATATATGCGTGTACATCTTTATATATAATACGTGAAGCCGTTTTTTGTAAACACAACTCCTCCCTTATTTCTGGACCAATTTTAATGTTTGAGGTTTCAAAAAATTCGTCTCATTTCGTAGTTTTGCAATAAGGTTTTAGATGTCAAAAATTCTTATCCTTAATGGCGTGAGCTAATCTCAAAGGTCGGGTTTTCCCCATAAGATTAACATGGAAAATATTTAAAAACCATTTCTATACAAAACAGCTGTTTATAATAAGAAACAAACTAATCCAGCTGATTTCTTGGATGTAAATAACGATGATTACAGTATTCAGAAGGTTATAAAAAACATTTTAATACAAAACAGCTGTTTATAATAAGAAACTAACTAATACAGCTGCTTTGTGGAAGTAAATATTGATTTTTATAAGGGAGGAAATGAATTATTTATTCAAATTATAAAATTTACGAACTCATTTGTTTTGAACAATTAACATTATTTACCATCTTAGTTTTGAGGTTATTATTTATAACTTTTTTGTTAGGTTTTTGATTAAGTGTAGACCTGAGCCTTACTGGTTCTTTTAACCTTTATTATTACTGCTGTTATAAAATATAAGAAATATTTGATTTGAACATTTAACATTATTTACCATCTTAGTTTTGAGGTTATTATTAATCCTACACTTTTATTATAAATAAAACATAACATATGTTTTTAGAAGGTCGCACCGGGGTTTGGCGTGCGGAGCACGCAGGGGTCTTCCCTAGTATATGTGAATAGATGTATTGATATTACAACGTGTACATGTTTTTCTTTATGTGTATTTCCCTTTTGTTTTGGACAATAATACGGTACCTGTTTTAAAATTTTTCCTTTGTGAAGTTGCAGTTAACGAATTGTGTTTTTAATCTACTATAAGTTTATGTGTGGTATGAAATATATTTCTGAAAGCTTGCCGGCTTATTCCTTGGACTTTTTATACATATATAGGCCTTCATTTATGTTTTTCTTTTAACAATTTTTTCTGTTCACTCACTACCTCAAACATGTCTTAAAACATCGAGGTAGTTAAACTGTTTGCCTATATTATTAGTTCTTTTATATATTATATAAAGCTATTTTTTATTTGTTTTTTTAGTTTATAACGTATGTATATTGTATTTATTGACCGAGCGTAAGCGAGGTCTCCGTTTTAACTCGACCGTTCGGCATTTCGTCTGTGTGTCTGTATGTCTGTGTGTCTGTCTCACGATTACGGCCAAACGCCTTGACCGATTTTTATGATTTTTAGCATGAATGTTCCTTATTCCTAGGCCGAGCCATGTATATATAAGGTTTTTTTTCCATTTTTCATTTTTAACCCCTTAAATTAAATAAAAATGGCGGCCGGACCGTTTCTCTCAGTGTAAGCATTTTTCCAAAGCCAGTTTGTGGCTTAACTGTAAGTCGAATTTAAAAACTAATAACATTTTGCTAGTAGCAAGTTAAATTTTAAACAAAATTGTATTCTTGAATTTTTTCCGTATCTCTAACGGTAAGCTCACAAAATGGCCGTAAACTTCGAATTTGTTAAAAATCGTCCAAGTTTTTATATTTCAACCATGTTTTTATACGTTTATTCTAAACCAATTCAAAAGTGTTCCATAGCTTTTTTGTAGATAAAGGTTTAAAGAATTCATATATGCCAGTAAAAAAATTTATTGAAGTAAAATTAAGAAAGTTATTAGCTCAAGAAACAATCACGTTCAGTAACGAAAGGAAAATGTTTAACTTTAGGCCTACATAAAAAGTAGTAAACATTATTGTAGTTTTTTCATAAATGTAAAAAAGTTTCGTAATTTAGTTCTAAATAGAATTGTATAAAAATATTTATCAATTTCAAATTTCTTATTTTGAAAACACCAGTTTTTATGTTCCTGCTACAAGACTGCTAACAAAACTAGGCCTGTTTTGAATAGTAATTTAGGAATATATTATTTGCCCAAAAATTACATATTATTATAAGAAATTGTAGAGGATAAATCAAAGAATTGAACTGTATACCTGTAAATTACCATTGTAAATTTCATAAAAGTATTTGACTTAGCTTTACTTGAATTACAAAATGAGATGAAACAAATGAAACCTCGCGGCGATAAAGGACATACAAAAAATGACTGTAGGATACCGTGGGAAGTGTTGGTACATGGGTTGAGATCACGAACACGACGTTTTAACATGGTTTGTTTTCGTTATTTCTAATATTGGAATATGATATGGAACTTAAGTTAACTTATGATACATTGTTAAGTTTTAGTTATTTAAGTATGTAAATATTTAATTGTATGTTGTCCCTCTATAACTTGATATTTTTAGCTATCTTACGCATTATTAACCTAAATAAAACACAATGCCTCTAAAAGAAAATCTTTAGCAGTTAAAGCTCAAGAAAAGAAAAAAAACGAGAACTAGAAATCCCGGAATCGCGGGAATTGTAAAATAATGTTTCGCTGGCTAAACCTTGTGTTTACTTTCTTACTGGCACACTATTTTTAACCTAAGCTCAAAACCACATTTGTTATTTTAACGATCGAGGTCTACTGTTCACAGAACTACTAGTAGTGAATATGAAAGTCTGTCTGAACTGGTCATTTGTCTTTCCCACCCATAGAACTGGTAGAAAGAGCCTTTTTCGCACTACACTTTTATAACAAACTAAACGTGATTTTAGTTTTAAAATTAAAAAAGCTTTTCGCTATTGCTTGATTTAATTTTAAGGGTAGGGGCTTAGTTATCCAATTTCATCCCTTTGACTTAAGTAATCGAATTGCAAATAATTTTTGTATTAATTAAAAATAACATTAAATAATTTTAGCTGTATAGTCTGCAGGAATTTAGAACAATTTATTTGTATTGTATAGGGGTAGCTACCCCATTTAAGCCCAGTTTACACGCTACGATAAATCGTAACAATCAAATCGTTACAATGTATCTCTGCGTGTAAACAGGACATTGTAGCGATTTATTGGAATTGGAATTGGATTGGATGGTTGTAGCCGGCCGGCATCAATTTCTGCGAATCGTAACGATAAATTGGAACGTGTAAACAGTAGCACCCATTTTATCGCCACGATGTGACTCAGTTTGCATGGGCCGTTCACCGGAAATGTTGTCGCACTAGATCGTTGATTCCGTTTTACGTGTTTTTTTCTGTGTTGTTTTTATACAATTGATAGGATGGCAGGTCAAACTTCTCGAGAGTTCTTGTCTGAATTTATTCACCTGCTTGTGGCTCACTAAGAGCAAAGAATACTCCGGTAGGAATAAAAAATATCTTTTGTATTCCATAGCCCTGCACACTTTCGATTTATTGTAAGGATAAATTGTAACAATCACATCGTTACAATTTGTCGTAGCGTGTAAACCCGGCTTAAAAATATATTTGTTTGTAGTGTCCATATTCTCTAAATAATCCTACTATTAATATGTGTAAATTGTGAAATTTTAGTGAAATTATTTGAATAGTTTTTGAGAATAAGTATACGGATTAATATGTAATTTTAAGGGTAGTCATTGCATTGCAACCCTTCGATTTAAATAATCAAATTTAAAATAATTTTGTATATCCCTTAAAAATAACATTACATAATTTTAGCTTTATAACTTGTACGAAGTAAGTTTACTTTATATTTATTGTATATTGGTGGCAACCCCGTTTCAACCCCTTAGACTGTAGTACGGTAATTGTAACGTCTAAACACTCCTGGCAATGGATAAACTGTGAAATTTTTAGTGATATCGGTTGTATGGGTTTTGAGTCTATAGAGGACAAAGCAGCCAAGAAACATTCATTTTTACTTTCTCCACCCTATACGTAGTATATGGAGAAAGTATTGTTTTCGTAAAAATGTTCGAATTTGAATTTTCAGTTGAATTATCTGTTTTGGTGCTCCCAGAACCCCAAAATAATTGTTTAGTGCAATTATCTGTGTTGGTGCTCCCTGAACCCAAAAATATTTTTAGTGGAATTTTTTGTTTTGGTGCTCGCTGAACCCAAAAAAGTGTTTTTAGAGTGGTGCCTGTCTGTCAGTCTGTCTGTATGTATACACGACCAGAGAGGCACTATTGGTCCGATTTTCATGAAATTTGGTATGTAGGTACTAAACCCTAATATCTCCAGGCGTTTTTTTTTTTCATTTTTTGGAATTTGTAATTTTTAAGGGTAATTTACCCCTAAAAACCCATAAAAAACGACAAAAATGCAAATTTCTCAAAAACGGCTCTAACGATTTTGATCAAATTTTCAGTATTTATAGTGCTTAAGATGCCAAACAAAATGACACCACCCATCTTTTATCAAAACTTCGGCGTTTTATAATTATGGGGAAATGTTTAAAAATAAACAAGTTTGTGTTGTTAATCTAGCATCGCGGCGGCGGCCGCACGGGGTAGCACCACGGTAGCTAGCACGGCCAGTAATTCAAAGGTCGCTCGATCGAATCCCGCCTGGGACAATAATTTTTTTATACGATTGACGTAGGTAGAATATTATTTTTTTGTTTTGTTCTAAAAAGTAGTAAATAAAATGATTAAAAGCAATATTATTTTGACTACAGTATGTTGGGAGAAAGTTTGTGGAAGTTAACTGATACCGTTTATTATATATACGGTACGTATTGTAGAGATAAATACAGAAACAAGTTGAATGGTGTCCCAGACACAAGACTATACTGTACCATGGGCGGATCCAGCCGGTTTTCAAGGAGGGGGCTGTCTCCTATCCGGGGGGGGGGGGGGGGGGGGTATAGAATAATTTTTTGGAATACAGTGCTTGAAAACATACTATTTCACGATCACCCATTTTTAATAGGAGTTAAGGATTATATGCTTTACCCAAAAATAAAGTTTTATTATAACAAATTGTAGAGAATAAACAATAGAATTGTACTGCATACTTGAAAATTTTAAATAGATTTATTCTAAAAACTTACTTCATTAAATTACAACAACTAAAGAAAATTCTCACAAACGTATAGTATATAGTTCCAGCCAGACAGGAAAAGGTAACGGTTAACACGCCTAGGGCGTTGAAAAAGTAGGCTACTTATTTTACGGAAATACCCGAATAGTTTGAAATACTAAACCAGGTTTTCCTTATATTAAACGAAAATGTAGAACTTGCGCTTCAAATCGATATAAAAATTACTATACCAATACTGCATATAGATTTGTAATAGATACATCGATTGCAAAATGTGCTTTCTCATTTTTTGAAAACTGTCCAATGGCAAGGGTTTACAGACAAATTCATATCTAAGAAACTGTAAGAGTGACGAATGATTGGAAGATCGTGGTAGAAAGTTAAAATCTTGACAAATTCAGTGGCGTCCTTATCTTCTTCTCAAAACAAGTCTGTCTAACGATTATGCGCCTTTAAAAAGTGACGAGTTCGAGTCATTTCCTTATGCTTTCTAGCGCGGCATCAATATTGATTTAGGCAACTACAATTTTACAACGATGATTGTAAATATACTTTTTAGAAGAAATTTTTAAATACAAAAATTGAAGTTTAAAACATTTTCTTTCCAATGGTTTTTGTTTTATTGAGATTGGATAGTATTTAGTGGGTGACATATTCGATACAAGTTGTGTTGTCTGTGACTACTCAATTGAGACGATTAAACAAAAATATAATAACCCAAAGCCCCCACAGCCCCCCCCCCTGGATCGGCCAATGTACTGTACTTGTTTGCTTTAGTACCTAACTTATAAAAAAATTGCGAGCAACAAAACAAGGACATGGCTCACACTAATATAAATTGCAAAAAAAAAAGAAGTGACGGATGTGTTTACAATTTAAAGTAATATTTTCTTTTTAATTATAATAAAAATAATGGCAGAAATAATTTTTAAATTGTTTTTTATTAATGAAGCTACATTTTGTATTTAGTATTGCAGTGTTTAAATGTAATCGCAATATACAATACTCGTATAGTTTTAAACTGTATTTATTGCTAACCCTATTATTGCCCTGATTCCTCATTACTGATGCTAGACTTGCACTACACTCTGTCTAGTTCAGGTTAGCCGATGGACCCGGGACTACCTGAGAACACCCCTATAACCCCTCCCCTCTGTCCGCTGCCTAGGCGTTGAGTCACCTACTGGCTGTGTTTATACAATGGTACACTTTCTTAACAGAATAATAATTTAACATTTTTTAAAGTATATTTGAAATCTACTTAAAAGGTTATGAAAAATGATACCAAACTCGACCTATATAAACTCGACCTATTGTGACGATCACAGTATTTACCCTTTTTCCAATACTATTAGTTGTCTGATTACAAATATTTTTATATATTATTTCTTGTTAGAAAATTATCTTTAAGATGCATAATCATAATGAACTTTTCATTAAGTTTTGAAGAAAAAGTGTAATTTTTACTAGGAGCCTAGTTGTGAGTCATCGTCCAACCGGATACATGTGATAAGTGGGATGGGGTAGCGAGCCGACCTGCAGCGTTGCCAAACTGTGCAAGTCCCAAGTGAAAAGTTATCGCGCGCGGGGTATAGGTATTAAAACATTTAATACGAACTTTATTAAGAATTGTTTACATTGTGACTGTGACTTTTTATTTAGACAATTTCGAAGACAAGTTTTAAGCTTTAATGAATATTAAAAGCTTTACTTAGGGACTGTTTGGGTAAACGTAAATTGACCGTAGAATTTGTTAATAATAGTAAATCTTTTTACTGAGATATAATGTATTTAATACAAATTACAATAACAATCGGAGAAAAAGTTATATACACAATAAATGCTATATAATACTATACAATACAAATCCTATACAACAATAAAAATACAATACTATACAATAGTTTATTAACTATTAAACTTAAACAAATAAAAGAGCACTGTGGCGACAAAATCACACTGATTTAAATAAAACCCCCGAACCACAAAACAAGGAACAAAAACAATAACTAAATTGTAAATATGTTCGTTAATAACATGAATTTTCCTACAAAATTCCTACAAATTACAATTTAGTTATTGTTTTTGTTCCTTGTTTTGTTGTTCGGGGTTTTTATTTAAATCAGTGTAACTATTAAACCTTCAGCGGTCTGAAATTGCTTCTGATCGGTTCACTTGCAAGATGTCTTCTTAAAAATGGATTCTTGTTACCAGATTTGTTCGTTTATAAACATTGTCATAATCAGATTAAATGTTCTAATAACTAGGTCGAGTTTGGTATCATTTTTCATAACTTTTTTAGTAGATTTCAAATATACTTTTAAAAATGTTAAATTATTATTCTGTTAAGAAAGTGTACCATTGTACAAACACAGCCAGTAGGTGACTCATCGCCTAGTCAGCGGACAGCGGCGAGGGATTATAGGGGTGGCATCAGGTAGTCCCGGGTCCATCGGCCAACCTGAACTAGACAGAGTATAGTTCTGTTATGCTACGAATTATAGTCCGTGGGTACAATGAAAAGAAGTTGGTAAGCGGTACGCAACTGCAAAAGTTTTTGTTTTTTGTTTTTTATTCAAAACACGTTACATTTATCTTATTCCAGTTAGAAATCTATGTAAAATATATGTTATCTGTGCTCAAACCCTCCGACGTTTAACTTAACAAGCAGTGGGAATTTCCTGTCTTTTTTTAGGTTTCCAAAAACGTTTTTGTGTTTTTTAGCTTTTCAGTTTGGACTGTGGAAGTGTTATGTAATTTTTACTTTTATTAATACTAGTTATTTCAGATTTGGAAAGGTAATGAAATCTGTGTGCAACTTTTATTTATATTTAAAATAATTTGTATTTATAAACAGCTAACGCAACACATCCTTTGGAAACATGCAAGGAATTTTTGCAACTGTCTGATGAACTTAAAGAAGCCTTTTCTCGTAGAAAAGTTGTCTTTCTGATAAACCATGGCATCTCAGAAGACGAGGTGAGTGTTTCAATTGCAAGTTGGGCTTCTTTCTAATAAAATAATTTAAAATAATCTATAAGCATAATGAAAACTAAATAAATGCAGTGTAGGCCTTATGCAGATAATAACGTATGTTCTCCAAACACTTCTAGACAGTTATCACCGAAATGGACCAAACTGGAGAGGGTAACTTTCAAAATTTGAAAACTTTACTTTCAAAATTTTTTATTTGCTATTGTGTATTTCATTCAAATGAGGATTTGCATTGGAAGATGAAAACTAAGTGTACAATGATTGCAATTAAAGCAGCAGTAAACACGAAACCTGTCCAATATCGGGTAGTAGGCCTAGTACATAGTAAACACATTTAAATAGCCAAATTTACTTTTGCACAACATCAACAAAACGTTTTTTCTCAATAAAATAAATGCAGTGGCGGTCCCAGAGGGGGGGTCAAGGGGGTCATGACCCCCCCCCCAAAATCTTAAATAATTAATGTTTTTAATAAGCCTTTTTGTACTAAATAAGTTTTCATAGATAAATAATTATTTTATAATTATGGGGAGCTATAATTATATTCGCAAATCGAATACAATTTGGGAGAGGAACGACTTGTGGATCTAGCTCTATTAAATATTCATAGAGACATAGATGTGGATGTGAATGCTGTGATTAACAGGTTTGCTAAGAGACGAGGTTGGAATTTGTCTTCTTCATATGAATAGTGTTTCCTATTACATTTTAAACCATTGATAAAATGTGTATTGTTTCAGTTTCTATTCATTTATACCTGAAATGGGTCAATTAAAAACTTGACAAGTATTTAGATGTTGCTTAAAGCTAAAGCTTAGAATTTAGGTTAGGAGTTCGTTGACCTGTAGTTAGATACTATAAATTAATAAATTTGCACTAGCTATAAATCCCCCCCATACGAGATAAAAAATAAAACACACGACGGTGACCAACCCCCCCAAAAAAAAACTTAAGGCTAGGACCCCCACTGAATAAATGTAATTTATATTACTTTGTACTAAAAAACTCATATACACAAGTGAAAATAAAGGTAGAAAGTTGATTAGAAAGAATTAATTATATTTAGTTACATAAATAATATAAGTTAACAGATAAAATACTACAATTAAAACTAGTATATGACACGATGTCGGCAGTAAATTATGGTCGGTTTTTATTGAGGAGGAAAGTTCAATATCTGGTCTAGATTTACGTATCTTAAATTTTTGGTGATGCCCTAGTCCCAGAGACGGTGAACTTATGATTCGCGGGTCAGACACTGACCCGCGCAGGCTTTTTAAATGACCTACGCACTGAATTTAATAACCTTACTTTTTCATTACACTGTGACTTATTAACCATCTTACAAAAAATACACAAAAGTTCAAAACACAGCAAAAAAGTTTTAGTTTGTCTATCTCGAGACAGCAAGAAATAAACGGAATTTTCACCTTATTCCGTCTTTTCTGTAGTCTTTTCACATAGTCTTGTATTATTATCAATTTGAAATTTAGAACTACAACGGGCAAGACACGTGTAATTCTTGAGAATTTCAGTTTTTACAAAAATCTTGTTGAAAACGATTTTTCTAGGTCAGCAAAGGAATCCGAACGTATGTAGTTCAACAGTGGACAATTTGGGCCGAGCGATGCGTTATCAGTGAAAACTGACTCTTGAACTCTGGCTTGTCTGGGAATGAATAAAAACTTAGGCTCTATTTAATAATATATCAGTTTCTAGGAATATTATGTATTTGTGTTTTTCTTAGAGAAACGCATTACGCTAAACACAAGTGTGTTAACCATGTAATTCCCAAATCATAATATAAAATAATGCTTATGTAATTAAAGTTTAAATTTAAGTCGAAATTAAAAATTTTCTCAAAATCAAAAAGAAAGATATTTTTGGTTTATACAGAAGTAGACCTAAAATAAATGTTAAATGAGTTATTAACGAATTTTTAGTATTTTAGAAAATAGCTAAAATGACGAAGTTCAGACGTCATCAAAGTAACCTATGTAAAAATAAAGTTTATCAAAGTTAATGTAGAACATGTAATAGAGGATGAAAAGTTTTAAAATAAAACAAACTAAACAATTTCAATATTGTTTAAAAAAAGGGTGAGAGATTTCACACCTTAAAGTCAGTTTAAAATAATAAAGTTAAAGTTTTAAAGGTTATAAGAATTAAAGTTAGAGAAGGGAAAAGTAGAAATGTAAAAAACCACCAGTATATATAATAAATTTCCAAGGAAACTACCAAGTGCAAACAGGAAATCTTACAAAAATTTGGAAAACGGTTGACCCTAAAGGCCATCCATGTAACTTCCCTTTAAGTTTAATTACAACAAACACTATTTTTGGAAATTTTTAACTGCCATAACTTTTGAATGAATCAACCGATTTTTATGCGATTTGCGGCAATCGATGCAGTTTTTTAAGTCCATTGAAAGAATCAACAACACAAATTTTTCAGATGAAAAGTTTCGGAGAAATTGAGAAAAAACACTTTTTTTATTTTCTTTCGTTCACGATATCTCGCGAATGAATCAACCGATTTTTATGCGATTTGCGGCAATCGATGCAGTTTTTCGAGTCCATTGAAAGAATCGACAACAAAAATTTTTCTGATGAAAAATTTCGGAGAAATTGAGAAAAAACACTTTTTTATTTTCTTTCGTTCACGATATCTCACGAACGAATTAACCGATTTTGACCGGACTGGTAGCGACCGACGTCGCTTTTCAAGTTTAAAACCTGATTAGATTTTGGAATTGATCGGTAAAGCCGTTTAAAAGTTATTCCAAAAAAACCTGATTTGAAAATTTTTATTTCTTAGTTTTTTTCGAAATTTCTCAGAACCTACCGGTCCGAATTAGTTGAAATTTTCAGGAAATCTAAGTTTGATGGAACTCTTTAGAACGCCGTTTGGTAGGATCCAATCGGTTAAGCCGTTCAAAAGTTATAAGCGGGTCACATACTTACATACACACACACATACATACAGACAGGGTGACACCCTCTCGGGAGTGGTCAGGGAAGATTCCTAGGACCTCAAAACGTCGAGATCTGATGAATACTCGATTTTCGAAAAACGGGGTGAAACCAATAACTTCCCGATTTTAGAAAATTTTCAATTTTCTTTTAGCGGGAAGTTAAAAAGAAAAACTCAGAGACTTTTTCGTGAGACGTCGCAAGAAAAACACGCGGATGTCGCGAAAGAAAACGAAACGTCGCACGACTCAGGGCTATAGAATACAAGGGCTAGACCAGTCCGCCACGGAGAACGTTCTCGCGATTTCCACTATGATGACGTCACGGCGGTAATGCCTGCCCCATTCCCACCGCTTCTCGTAAGTAATAATAATAATAATAATAATAATAACAATGCTTTATTTGTAATTCGAAATGTACAAAAAAAGTATACATGCCTGCATTAAATGGCACTGGTTTTTTATAACCGTCTGCCAGGTTGGTAACATCTCACATTATTCTTATGTCTACTACATTTTTAAGATAAAGACATACAACAACATAAATAATATAAACAAATGATTGAGGGGGAGAAACAAAGACATGAAAACAAATACACATATAAATACATAACGTTAATAATTAAATTCGCGGATTAATTCCCATCTATATTGCCAAGCCTGTTGCACGTAAAGAGCAAGATACTTCCAATTTTCCCCGTTTAGCTGGTTAAGTAACTCCTCCCAACTCAACTCTAATTTCCCAAAATACCGTTTCCTAATTGTTCCCAAGATCGGACAAATCGCTAAAAAATGGAAACTGTCTTCTTTAGCTTTCAAATTACAGAGCGAACAGTTGTGATTTATCCCCTCCACCCAAGGCCTGCCGTTCAAATACAGCAGTTCTGCTCTACATTTAATTACATTACGTACTATCCAAACATCATTATCTAGATAAGAGTTGTTATTTATATTTAAAGATTTGTAAATAGTATGAGACGTAGACCTAGCACGAGCCTGAATATTTTCTTGTTTATGTCGAAGTCTTATCGCTTCCACTAATCCAAACATTTGACATTTCCATTCTTTTGTCCCATTGAGACCCTGGGTAAAAGATACAGAGTACGTATTCGCCATTATGTTCCATTCTTTATACCAAAACAAATTGGCGTTTATTATTTCCCTAGCAAACAAATTAGGCAGCCTATCGCAAGGCAACTTTAATACTTTTAAAATATACTTTATATGCAGGCTCAAAGTAAAACAAAACAACCTATCCAAATTGAACTCCAAATACAAAACATAATTGGGTGTATTTTCGGGCAACTGAAAAAGACGTTTGACAAAGAACTTTAAAAGCTGCTCCACGCGTTCATATTGTCTATAGCCCCATACTTGAGCTGCGTAACAAATGATCGCTCTCTGTACCGCGTTAAAGCACGACCATTTCGCTTTCAAAGGAATACGTTTGTTCACCATTAAGCTACTCCACGTTCCGCAAACTGTCGCTTTAGCAGCCGTCAATTTCCGGGAGAGATGCGTCTGCAAAGAGAGTGTTGGAGTCAAAGTTACTCCTAAATACTTATAATTATTGACGCATTCAATTTCACATCCTTTATAAAACCATTTATCCTTCACCCCCAACCTACCTCCTTTTCTGAAGACCATTATTTTCGACTTATTTAAATTAACATTTAAGTTCCACGTTTCGCAATATACCTGCAAATTATCAATCATCTGTTGTAAGGTTACCGATGTAGGAGCCACCAACACAATGTCGTCGGCATACATTAAAACTCGTACGCGACGTTCCCCAAAAACACAACCACCTCCCAAAATTTCCTCAATATCATTTATAAAAAGTGAAAACAATAACGGACTAAGTAGACATCCCTGCCTTAAACCCTTCTGAGTTACAAACGCTTCAGACACTCCGTCACCACACCAAACACCCGATGCAGTACCACTATACAGATTTTTAATAACTTTTAATATTCTGTATGAGAAACCATAAGTGGATAACTTGTAAAATAATGCTTCTCTATGCTTCTCGTAAGTATTCTCTGCTACAATAATTTCAATTTCTTATCAAAAGTGTACAATTTGTATGATGCCCTCTTCTTTATTTAGTTTTAGTATTGACACTACACAAAGCAATAAGTAGACTGTAAACAAAGATGTAAGAAGAAGACAGGGTTACAATAAAACTAACTAATTTGTGGGTAATAAACCGTTGTAGTGTACTAATGTTAGCATACTTTTAATTTGATTCTCCGAAACATTTCTGAAAACTAAATACGAAATTGAACAAAATGTGTCACATTAATGAAAATAATTGTATTTATTACAATAAACAACTAAAACTTGAATGTCATACTGCAGTTTAATAAAACATGTGTAACACTTATAAAATAAAAACACATAAAACTTATAAATGCTTAAACATAACGAGTAGCTTATATGCAGATATGCACATTGACAGAGTAATTACTGCTGACATACAATATTAAAAAAAAAAATAATTACTGCTTTATAGAAATTTTTCTTCCCTAGGCCTTAGGGAATAGTTAATTTAATAGTTGAATTTAAACAATTGAACTATTTAAATTAACATTGACACTATGAAATTTAATTTAGTCTAGAAGTTTAACTTACAATAATTATGTTTTATTTTTGTCATCAATAATTTTACTATTCTAGGTTTAAATTTGATTCTAATTATTTGTCTATATATATAAAAGCCAAAACCCACTGACTCACTGATTCACTCATCACGATTTCTCAAAAACTACCGAACGGATTGGAATGAAATTTGGTATGTAGCTTCCTCTAGGGTCATAGGTACTCACTAAGAAAGGGTTTGAAAAAATTTGAAATTTTAGGGGGGTTTGGGGGATCAAAGTTATTAAAAAACGACTTCTTCAAAACTACCGAATGGATTGGAATGAAATTTGGTATGTAGCTTCCTCTAGGACCATAGGTGCTCACTAAGAAAGGGTTTGACAAAATTATAAATTTTAGGGGAGGTTTGGGGGGATCAAAGTTGTTAAAAAACGATTTCTTCAAAACTACCGAATGGATTGGAATGAAATTTGGTATGTAGCTTCCTCTAGGGCCATAGGTGCTCACTAAGAAAGGGTATGAAAAATTTCGAAATTTTAGGAGGGAAATAAAAATTCGAAATAAAAAGTTGTGAAACGTCTTAAATTGTTCTTAAAGGCTTTGTGCTTTTTTCTTATATCTCACAATTGAAAGAAATCGACGGCCACTCATATTAATCAACAGTTTAACTGAGTAAAAATCGATTACTTTTAACGCATTTTTTGGGAGTTTTAAGCAATAATTTCCATATTTTAAGCTGAGACGTAAAAAATATAAAGCCTTCTTTATAACTTAAAGTAGTTTCCCAGATTATTAATTTATAAATAGAATCCGAAACACGTTATTACGAATGCATGTTTCAACGATTTTGCGGCTTTAGTCAGACCTTTCGTATTGAAATCATACGGTACACTCGGGAGTTTTCTTCAAGGTAAAGAAGAGCCTTAACTTTTGGAGTTACGTCATTAAGTTACTACTCTTCGATGATTTGGAATTATTAGCCTAAATTCTACGTTAACTATTATACGATTAACCTGTTAGACATTCCGGAGTACAATTATTATATTTCATACTACAAGTATTGCAATTTGTAAACTTCAATGAAGTAGCAAAGTAACTTCATTACTGGACTTTCGGATATCGTCAAGCGAGTTATGATGACATGAGATCTTAATGACGAGGGAACCGATTGAGCGAACCTAGAACTTCAAGACTTCTTTACTCACCATCCAACATCTTTAAACCACCAGCAAGACAACTTCAACGGATCAACATGACAACAGGGCATCAGCACGCTGTACAACTGTACTTGACTTCAGACACGAGACTGCCAGCAACGAGAGCATCTCAACCCTGCTAGCCAACCTCCAGCCACACCTGATGTCACCAACATCGTCAAGTCTACGAAGAGGAGTGTACCCGTACCCTAAGGTCTGTGTAATCGAAATTACGCTATTCCCCAAAGTATAAATTTGCCAGATTACAGTCATTTAAATTTATTAAATATACTGGGTTAGGTAGGATAATGAATTGATTGATTTCTTTGTTTTGTTGTTTAAAGCCACAAATTAAATTAAATAAAGTAACATTAAATTCAAATACAATTAAATAATAATAATTGCTAATTAAAGTCAGAATAAATTGAAGTAAAGTAATTAAATAAAAGCAAAGTTAATTAGCGTTAGAAATTGTTCAGCCTGCTTAATTCAGAGAGAAGTAGAGTAAAATTTATTTGATAAACTTTGTAATGGTTGGAAAGATTCCGACGGAAAGAGAATATTTTAATTTATGTTTTTTGAAGTTAAATAAATTATTCATTTTTATTTTTCAGTATAAAAATTTGGTTTTTTAATTTACCTAGTGTTTGAATATTCCATAACAATATTTCCTAGCATTTAAATTATTGTCACCGTGTTTAATTTTACAAATATCCGTAGCACAAAATAATTCATTTACAAGGTTAGTTCCAGTGTACTCACGGCTCAGAGGTTTATTAAAAGTAAAATAAAATTC
>JAGFPH010007828.1:16463-32809 GCA_018207615.1 Philaenus spumarius | reverse complement strand
CCAGTGTACTCACGGCTCAGAGGTTTATTAAAAGTAAAATAAAATTCTTCTGTTCTGAACTGACCTTAATTAAAAGTAGGACTAAATTAAAATTTGATTGTTGGAAGTTTAGCGTTGAAAGTTTTTTTAGTCGGAATATCTAGACAGCTAAATATCCGACAACTCGTTATATCACCTATGCCAGACAAAAAAGATACCCTGATTCTTCCAGTAGGTGATATCATAGATTATGCATGCATACTGTGTGCCGAAAAAAAGGTTGTCGGGAAAATAGTGCATGATCGTGCCGCGATGTAGCGCTAGGGAGAGATCATTGGTAGCATTGGTGCTCCACACCGCTTCCGTCGTTTCCCCAATAGATAGCTCTACTATCGTCGAATTTCTAGTGAATTCAAATATTGCATTGGATCGGAGTTCTATTATAGGTTATCCAAATACAATGGTGATGTTAACTTATTTTACAACCATTCTGGAAAATTAGTGTTCCCGAACTTGCGGTACGTCAAATACATGAATTATTCCAGGAAAGGACCGTCGTAGAACATACTTACATTTCACTTTATTTTATATCCTTGCAAAGCGGAATTCGAAACATTTGAGTTAACCGAATTTATGTGGCTAGGTACCGTAGCCTATCCATAATTTAGAAGTGGAATTAGTTGAATTTCAAAGCAGCATAGTGTGGAAAAATAAATTTTAAAACTTGATTTCCAAAGTAGAAGAAAAATGTCTAAAAGCAGGGCAGATAATAATGAACCCACACTAAAAATTAAAAATATTATATTAAACGTATGGGAATCTTTATTAAATAATTGTAAATCAATGAGAAAACTTGCTAGTACACTTTTAACGATGTGTTTGGCCACATATTTGTGTGAAACATTATTTGTTTTCTTCAATGAATTTTGTAAAATCTACCAATATAAATAAACTTGGAAATGAATTGACTTGTGAAATGTGTTAAACTAATGAATACAGACTTTGAATCTATAGTTAAGAAACTATCTGAAAATAAACAATAGATTTTTCGTTAAATAAACTTCAACTTTATAATACATTGTGCTTTTCTTTATTACGTGTCCATTCCAATATTTAAGACAAGAGCGACTGCCGACTGGGCACAATTAAAACTTAAAAAATTAACAGAAACCATATTTGTTGATTTAAATAGTTATTTTGATTGTCTAACCAATGTTTCGTTAGTGTTAAGAGCGTTTTCAATGGTTTAAAACGTTTCCATAAAAAATATGTCCCCCTCAGTTAGGGTGTTTTAAAAACTTTATACCCCTCTAACTTTTAAACGGTTAGTCGGTTAGTCGTGTAAAAAAAAAACAGTAAGAACAAAAAAGTCTTCTAAAGTAAAATCCAAAATAATTGTAAAATATAAAGCAAGTAAGTAAGTAAGTTTTATTCATCGCTTCTTTACAAAATCAACAGTATAAAAAATATATAAACTAAACACACTACATATTCTATCTAATAAAAATAAGTATACATACTTTACTGTTCAAAGTATAATAGGTTCTAATTAGTTTCAAATGAGAAGCAATAAATCCCCGAGGTATATAACACCTGTAAGGGGCAACAAAACAACAAAAACATAACACGAAAGAACTAAGAATAAAAAATGAAGAAAAACAAAAAATATTTATAATTTAATTACTATTTAAGCGAGAAATCGCTGAGAGAAATGCAGCAGGACCAATTACAATAGCAATCACAACTAAGCAGAGTCTAGAATAACTAACTCAAAAATCAGCTTCTACATTTGATTACATTGCATAAGCAATGCAATACATTTTTACAATAAAACTAAACAAAAATACCATTCTAAACAAAAACTACATATTAACTTACATTACTAACCTGTCATTCATTCATACACGCTCAATATCACTCATTCATTCCTTTTACACTCTCAATAACCAACATTAAAAAAGAAATCAATGTTTTTAACTTCAGTTAAATGATTCCTCAATAATCTTATAAATCTAAATTTATTTCCACATATTTTAATATTTTCCGGTAAATAGTTAAAAAAACTTTAGTGCTAAATATGTAAATTATCCATAAGTCCATAAGAAATTTGAAAGTTGACCACCATATTGGAAAATGACAGTCATGTAGTCATGTACAAATATTTTAAAAACATATTTTTTAATTTCTCAAAAATCCAGGAAAGGTTCTCCATAAAAAGTTTGCTGACATATTTATAGTTTACAAGATACCAATGGGGCGGTGGCACACTATATAGAGTATTGTTTTTAAATGCCTCAAATATTAACTTTAGAATTAATTGGGCAAACAATTTAGCCTACATAATAATTTATTTGGCGAAATCCTTTTCAAGAATGTATTGTTTTTTTTAAGAGAAGTACATATTGTTTTATAAACTTTAGCTTTTGTTTAATGAATATTACATAGTTATTCAATTAATAATTTCCTACTTAGACTTACTTTATAACTAATATAAAATTTCTAACTTTGCTTATTTTTGCAATATCTGACTTCACAACCTATAAACCGCCATTGCTCTAATCTCACAATTTAAATGTTTAAAAACATTTTTTTGCTTTACATAGTAGGTAACCTATGGTCGCAACATGGGTATGTAAACGATATTTTGCATAATGTAACGTACTAATTTTGTTTTGTAGTTTTGGCGAAGGAAATATTTCTTGTAAAATGTAATTATTAGGATCGGCATGTTCTAAAATAATATTTTGTCAAACGTAATTCATTCGAATGTTATAATAGTTTCTTTAGAAAGTATGAAGGCCTAGATACTAGTACTACAAAAGTCTTGTTGTTCTTTACCGAATCATCAAAAGTAGATCGGTGATATTCGAGTTTGACTCTGACGAACGTTAGCCACCGCAAAGGTTTTACCAAAATAATACTAAAAACCTATTAATTTGAACTAGTAATACACCAACAAGGCATATACTGTACACAAAATACTGAACTATCTAACCAATAACATTAACCAAAACGGCAATACAATAAACGCTGGTGGTAAGGACCATCGATGTATAAACACACTGGATTGCGCGCTAAGTAGTCTCAAAGGTTCGAGAAACGAGCCGGCCGGCGTGGAGCTTCCCCCTCTACTGGAGGGATAGACCCGCGGTGGGCAGCGTGATAGATGGACAGTGATACACGTTGTTGTTGTTATATACAGTTCAATTCTTTGATTTATCCTCTACACTTTTTTATAATAATATGTCATTTTTGGGCAGAGGAAATAGTATTCCTAAATTACTATTCAAAACAGGCCTAGTTTTGTTAGCAGTCTTGTAGTAGGAACATAAAAACTGGTGTTTTCAAAATAAGAAATTTGAGATTGATCAATACTTTTATACAGTTCTATTTTAGAACTAAATTACGAAACTTTTTTACATTTATGAAAAAAATTACAAAAAATGTTTACTACTTTTTATATAGGCCTAAAGTTGAACTTTTTCCTTTCGTTACTAAACACTAGGGGCTCTGCCCCTGGACGCTTCGCTTCGCTCGCAGTTGGAAAATTCGCTAATGAATCTCGTTAATCTTTGGCTCGTTTGTACATTGGTTTGTAAAATTATGAAACCAGGCTTAAATATATTAACGGTAATTACAAGATTAATTATAACCTCAAATACATGCTTTAGAAACATGAGAAACTTTCATTACGATTTTAGTCCTAGTTCTACTATCTTCTGTCAACTAATGTTTTGAAACCAGGACTAAATATACAGTAGTAAACATAACCTCAATACTATGTTTCAGAAATGAGCCAGGCCTATATTACAAAATTGACTATTAGAATTTATCCATTTTTGCCAAGTTTACTTTTTTTTATAAAATAAATTGTTAAATCAGAACAATTTATTCTAATTCTAACGTGCTAAAACAGTGTAAATTAGATTGTTTTTTAATAGTAATTAAAAACTATCCAATGAGTATCTGATTTAGGATACTCAATCTCATGGCTTGTTTATAAGCAGCTGTTTTGATTGCTTTATTTACTATTTCGTTGTAATTTTGTAACCTACATGGCAACCCATAAGACCCTATGTTAAAAATTTTCAACTTTTAAATTAGATTTTCTAAAAAAATTGCGTTTTTACACGAAATACAACTATATGGGTGTACTTAAAAATCAATACTACACCTAAATACAAAATTTCTTTGAATTCGTTACAGCCGTTTTCGAGATCCATGACAGATACAAACAAAGATAGATACAAGAATTGCTCATTTAAAGTAATAGGATGCTTGTTCCTTGAGCTAATAACTTTGTTAATTTTACTTCAATCATTTTGTTTACTTGCAAAACTGGCATATATGAATTCTTTAAACCTTTATCTACAAAAAAGCTATGGAACACTTTTGAATGAGTTTAGAATAAACGTGTTGACTAAATGGTTGAAATACAAAAACTTGGACGATTTTTTTACAAATTTGAAGTTTACGGTCATTTTGTGAGCTTATGGTTTGAGATACGGAAAAAATCAAGAATACTATTTTGTTGAAAATCTAATTTGCTACCCGCAAAATATTAGTTTTTAAATTCGACTTACAGTTAAGACACAAACTGGCTTTGAAAAAAAGCTTACACTGAGAGCTTACAATTCGATCACTTAAGTCAATGGAATAACTTTACTAACTTTTAAATTAAATCAAGCAATAGCGAAGCATTGCTGGGTCCACTAGTTTACTATAAAAATAAGTGTTACATACTGTATAACAATTAAATATTGTTTAGAAATTAAAATGATTATGTTATAAATAATGTTTGGTGCCGTTGTTGAAGCTGAGCAAAATAAATTAAAACATTTGTGAGCGTTGCATTAACTTTGAATGCTTCACGTGTTGTTGCTGTCCCTCCAGTGGTGGGGGAAGCGGCTAGGCCAGCCGGACCGTATTCAATACACGCAGCCAGCGATCCAGTGTGTTTATACATCGATGGTAAGGACTATTGGATGCTTCCAATCACAGTTTTCATAAAAAAATTGTCTTAATTTTCACGAAGATGAATATCTGTTGTCGTTCCCCTGTAAAGCATAACACTATTTTGAAAATTAGAGTACTAACAAAATACGAAAAAGTAGCTTTATTACTCTTAACCCGCCATCGGTCAACCTGTTAGATTTACGGTAACGAAAAAATATGTTATACAGAAAACTTTTTTGCTGTTAACCTGACATTCCTCTACTTTTATCAATGCCTGAACGACTATCTGAGGGAGGTAATGTTTGCTCTCCCTACACTTTTTTTTTTTTAGTAAAATTATTTAATAAAATACATAAATTTTAATTAATTTATTCTCAAACTTAATAAAATGTCTAAAAACATATATTCTGAAAAGTTAAAAACAATATGGTAATAATTATCTTTACTAAACTATAAGGGGGGAAAAACACATAACGAGTGTTAGATTCCTCCTATACGGTTGACCGTTCGCGGGATTGAAGTTAGGCTGACTGATGGCGGGTTAATAATGCAGTTTCAAACTATACTACAAGACATTTTTTGAAATATAATTTTTGTGCAGTTAAAAACTTATGCCACCTCCCCTGAAAACAAATAATACAGTATTTAAAAAAATCTGATTATTAAAATATTTATGATTTAGAATATGTTAATGCTATATTAAATGTCATATTGATACTTTTATTCGTTCTACAAAAATCTTCTGTGAAGACATAGGGACAAACGTTTTTTTAACTTCCCACTACCAATAAAGGGAAGTTATTGATTTCGGTCCGATTTTCGAAAGTCGAGTTTTCATTAAATCTCCACGTTTTGAGGTCCCAGGAAGCCATTCTGACTATTTCCGCCGAGATGTCCGACCGTGTGGGTGTGTGTATGTATGTGTGTAAATAAATTTTTGTCGTACAGTTTCTCAAAAACGAATCAACCGATTGAATTCTACGACATGTCATTCGAAAGGGTGTATCAAAACTTAGATCTGATTAGATTTGAGAGTTAATCCATGGAGCCAATCCGAAGAAATGAAAAAAAATAACCTAAATTTTTTTTTGGAATTTTTATGTTTTTTAAAAATAACTTTAAAGCGTGCGAAAAAATCATAATAAAACCATGTATACATTTTTTGTGCTTAAAAAACTGCGTCGACTGCTTTTTTAAAAATGAAAATCGGACGACGCATTCAAAAGTTATCGTTGTTTAAAAATTCACAAATTTTCGTTTTTTGGTATTTTTTTAACATATCTTCCAGATTTCTCAACCAATCAGTATAAACCTGTACATTTTCTTTTTGTGCTTTAAAAACTGTGTAGAATGCATTTCTAAAAATGAAAATCGAACGACGCATTCAAAAGTTATCGTTGTTTAAAAATTCACAAATTTTCGTTTTTTGGTATTTTAACAATAAACTCATTTTAAGCGTTTAAAATTCAAACTAAGCGGGAAGTTCTAGGGTTGGCCTGCACGGTCAACCAATATCAAGATTTTTTTATTAAATCTATACCCATTAAGTTTTACTTTGTGTGATCCAATGAAAAGATAATATTTTTTCATCATGACCCAACTTACTAGCAGTAAGTGTATTTTTTACTGCCATTTATATTAATACAAGTTTAAGCTTATGCTATTGTTTTGTATAATGAAAAAGCATAATTTATAAAATCAAGAGTTTTAAAATTGAATCAACTGTTATTTACAGATGAAAGATATATTTTCATCGATGGATAAATTCTTCTCTCTTTCTGAAGATATAAAAAGAAAATATAAATTCCATGGGATGACAGATTTGCATGGCTACATTGGCCTCAATGAAGAACAGTAAGACAGCATTAATATTACGCCTACACTTTAGATTTGTAAAACGTTTACTGTCAATAAGGATATGATTGAATCATTCATCTAGGTTTAAGTGTGAATGTCATAAAATGTACTCTGCATTGAAAGGAAAACGTAACTTTCTGCATTTTTCATTAAACTGAAAAGAAAGATATCTTTACTGATAAAGAACATTGTTTATTGACACATACAATACACAACTTGACACCATTATTATTACGGTAAAGTTAAATACATTTAGATTTTATTATTTAGGTCAAGTTAAAAATTATTCACTAATTTAGCACCATTTTATGTAAGAAACAGGCCTATCATAACTGACACAAAAAGGTATACTGAACATTATCATCTTCCAACTCATTGGATCTTTTCCTCACATGTTACTCAATCGCTGATGCTGTTATGATAGTCCCATTCCGCGACTTGTGAATCCACCTGAATGAAGGTGGGTTTTACACCGGAGATAACTTTGCTAATAACAAGGGTTTTTAACACGTTAAACATATTTTTGGAATATTTTCTCTTTAAAATGTTAAAAATATTTAAAACTCATTGTTTTGTATCCAAGTCACTGGGTTATAATGAATAAAATTTATTATTAAGGAAATTAGTAGTAAAACGTAGTCGATGGTGTGCACACGCGGTACATTTTTTGTGTTCTTTTGTTTTGTGTTGATGTGCGCGTGTATAAGTATATGTTATGTTTCTTTTAATAATTTATTTTAATGTTGTGACGACCTCAGCAGGGGGATATCTGATGATGGAACCAGTTCCGAAACGCGTCATGGAGTAAGTACCGTAAGTAAAGTACTTTATAATAAAAGTCACATAGACGGACATAATAAATTTTATTGATAAAAATATTTGCTTTTAACATTTGCCAATAACATTTTTGCTAATAACATTTTGATCCGTTTACACCAATTCGTTAAAAATGACAGAAAGATTTTTGCTTATAACATTGCTAGCCCCTACTAACTTTTGCGACTATAACATTGTTATTTTTTCTGTAACATGTTAATAACATTACCAATATCATCAATATTTTGATCGCTCTAGGTGGATTTACACAGAAATGTTATTTATAACATTGTTGTTAACAAAATGTGAATAACATTTGTGTCGCTGACATTTTTACATCTACTGTTTACTCCGGTCAATAGCGAAATATTGAAAACCATATTTTTAGCAAAAATGTTAAAAACATTCCATCGGGTTGTCTGAATAGGAAATTACAAAATGCTATTAGCATTGTTATTGACATGTTATAAAAATGGACAAAAAGGACATAGCTCCCACTCCTTTTAACTCAGTTCAGAAGGATATTGCTCTTATAGTCGCATGTATTGTGATAATCGGTGCCACAAAGAAAAGAAAAACAAAACGGATATGGGTTCGTCCTTATCTTGAAGCTAAGGAACAAACAAAGTGGGATTCAAACTTTACAAGATTTAAAAAATGATGAAGTGAAACTTAACTTGGCAAACAATTAAGAGGCTAAGTAAAATTAAACACAGCACTACACATCACACTATTTCGATCAAATGTCGATTGAAAACTAACCCATTCGCCTATTCCCACAACTGAGATAATATCCCCTCCTTCAACTAAAATGTTATTAGCAATTTCAAAATCTTCAATAGTCTACTAGTACAAAACAAGTTAATAACATTGTATTTCTAACATTCTTTGATCTGGACCGTTCCCAGAGCGATTGAAATATTTATGTTATTGGCAATGTTATTCACAATGTAATTAACATGTTAAAGAAAAAATTAACAATGTTAATAGCAAATGTTATTAGCAATGTTATAAGAAAAAATGTTTCTATAATTTTTAACGGATTGGTCTAAACGAATCCAAATGTTATTAACAAAAACGTTATTGGCAAATGTTAAAAACAAATGTTTTTAACACTTGAAAGAGCAAATCTTTGAAAAATGTTTTTAACATGTTAAAAACGCGAGTCATTATCAAAGTTTTCTCCAGTGTAAAACCACCTTCTGGAAATATTGCGGATCAGAACGATCTTCATTTAAAACAAACAAAAATAATACAAAGACTTTATCACCCCCCCCCCCCCCTTTTACTTAAAACATTGTTCTTTATCCCTATAAGGCTTAAAATTTTGTCTTTTATAATTCTAACATTTTCTCATTTCTGGTTAATAAATTGTTGTATTTGTTCCAGATTTTACAAAAGAGATAAATATGAAATTCGTGAATCGTTTAATGTAATCGGGAAGGATCGTAAGTTACCAGTAGAAGAAATCCCTGAGTTTTCACAATACGTCGAAGATATTACTAAAAAATTTCTTAGAATAACCCATTTACTTTTGCAGCTTTTTGCTATTGGGATGGGTAAGTTTACAGGTTATCTTTATTTTATTAAATAACATCAATTTTACCATTGTCAAAAATATAATTATGAATTTCAAATTTCATAAATATAGTACATACAATTAAGAATCATGCACGTGCTTGGTGGCAGGGACGTAACTAGGGGGGGGGGGGGGCGGCGAACGGGGCTTGTGCCCCAGGCACCACTTGCTGGGGGGCGCCAATTTGATACTAGGATTAAATTTTTTCCTGTCATTAATTTTTTTGTTTGTTAGACTGACAATACTATTAATCCAATAACGGTTCACAAGAGGGTGCCAACCATAGAACTCTATTAATACACCTGGAATGCTAGCCCAGTGGAGTTTTTGAAGGGAAAAACGGTCCTTCCCTCTCCACTTGGAGGTCAACTTCACCAACTGTGCGATTTCTGCCACAAAATATTTTAATGCGCGCACTAATTAACACGCTCCTCCATCGCACATGGATCATCCGATTGTAATGAAACTTACATATTTCTTATCTAGAAGAATTGAGGATTCCAACGGAGTAAACAACGTACAGATCAGTCAGTTAACAGATTTATAAAAATACAAAATATAATCAGCCAAAAAAATCGTTATGAAAATAACATTTTTCATTTCATTGATTAAGTTAATTCTTCCAATATTAAATGATGTATTACTGAGAAGAAACAAGCTACTGTACAATCCAGGAGTTTTAATTTCTTCTCTGATATTAAGTTCTGCTAGTATCTTTGGCTATCCTTGTGTCGGCTGCACTCGAACTGCCACAAATTTTGGGTTCATCTGAAACGCACGAACTGCCACAGTCATTAGAGGGGATTAGAAAGGGTTTTCGCAAGATAAGAAACACACGAACTGCCACAATGGTTCGGTCAGGTAGCGGCTATAAGTGAGGGAAAAACGGTAATTATACTCCCGCGGTTATCCCTCGATGATATTCCTGCACATTACTAACCTAACCTAACCTAACCTAACCTAACCTATCCTAACCTAACCTAACCTAACCTAACATAGAACAATTATAAACATACTGTTTAACAAATCTAAACCCATCAATAGTCAAACACTCCTGACCCCTTTCACTCAACACCACACTAAATTCCGGAAGAGACATCTTCCCACTGTTAGGTATGTAACAAGACTGTTTAATGCCTTCGAAAATACCAGAAAAGAAGACAAGTATGTGGGTGGGGGGATGGGGGTAACCGAGGGAGTATAATTCCCGTTTTTCCCTCACTTGGAGCCGCTACCTGACCGAACCCTTGTGGCAGTTCGTGTGTTTCTTATCTTGCGAGTTGACCCTTTCTAATCCCCTCTAATGACTGTGGCAGTTCGTGCGTTTCAGATGGACCCAAAATTTGTGGCAATTCGTGTGTCTCCCTTGTGTCTTATGAATTAACTGTTCAAGCATGATTAACAGGAAGATAAAATTAAAATCAAAATTACTCTGATCAAAATGGGTTGAAAGTTTATACAGAACGTTAAGGAAATTAATTTAGTTTTACTATTATTTTAATCAAAATCACAGACAGCCTATTTTCAAAGTAGACAATGCCATTTACTAATTATTTGCTATCCAAAGATTTTTCTTAACATTAAAACTTTAATCAACAATTAAAAGTAGGCCTACCCAAACCCTTAAAACTTAATATTTTCTAAATGCAATTATGAACAAGTTTATTTTTGTTCAAGACAATAGTTATATGTTCCTTAAATTCCTAATTCAGAAAAAAAGATAAATTCATGATTCAAATTGGCTGGTTTTCTTTTTTTTTAATAACTGACAATATTTTTTGGCATTAGAGCATATACTATTACTATTAGAAAAATTGAGAAATGAAATAAATAGCAATTAAATTCTCAGATCTCTCTAGAGACGCTCTTTACTCTACAATTAATAGTTTGCTAATCCGTATTTAACAAAGACCAAATTAAGTCTTATCTTATGTTTAGTCTAAATAAACGGTACCAGGAACTGGCACATACTTTCTCACAAACATATTTAAATTACTAAACAGATTCACAGTGACTTGTAGGGTGGGGTAGGAGAGTTTTTTTTATTAAAGTTGGAGATTAACTAATAAATATTATTATTATTATCTAGAGAGAAAACTATTCGATCGGTTTCGAACAAATTTGCACCAAACACGTCAATTAGGACTTTATAGATGCACGTAAAACGGTTTTGAAAAATTTTGAAAAACAACCCCCTTTATGGCCAAAAAACCCCCAAAAATCAGTTATTATTATTATTATTAGCTAAACGAGAATTTTTAGAAAGATGCGGGTTTTTGCATATGGTAGGGTACATTAAAGGCTACAAATAAGCCAAATTTTAACAAAATCGTTAGAGCCGTTTTTTTATAAAAAAATAATAATTGATTTTTTGGGGGTTGTTTGTCCAAAAAGGGGGTTGTTTTTCAAAATTTTCAAAACCCTTTTTCGTGCATCTATACAAGCCTACTGGACATGTCTGGTGCAAATTTGGTTAAAATCGATCAAATAGTTTTCTCTCTAGCTTTGTATACTTTTATTAAAGTTATAGATTGACTAATAAATATTATTATTATTATCTAGAGAGAAAACTATTCGATCGATTTCGAACAAATTTGCACCAAACACGTCAATTAGGTCTTTATAGATGCACGTAAAAAGATTTTGAAAAAAATTTAAAAACAACCCCCTTTATGGCCAAAAAACCCCCAAAAATCAGTTATTATTATTAGCTAAACGAGAATTTTTAGAAAGATGCGGGTTTTTGCATATGGTAGGGCACATTAAAGGCTACAAATAAGCAAAATTTTATCAAAATCGTTAGAGCCGTTTTTTTTTATAAAAAAATAATAACTGATTTTTCGGAGGTTTTTTGGCCAAAAAGGGGGTTGTTTTTCAAAATTTTTCAAAACCCTTTTTCGTACATCTATACAGGCCTACTTGACATATCTGGTGCAAATTTGGTTGAAATCGATCTAATAGTTTTCTCTTTAGCTTTGTATACATACAGACATACATACATACATACATACAGACATACATACATACAGACATACATACATACATACAGACAGACATTTTGTAAAAACCACTTTTTTGTACTCAGGGGGTCCCAAAACGGATATTTCCACAAAAATCTCAACATCGATTTTTTTTGCGATCACTATACTTTCTCTATACTATAGTATAGTGAGAAAGTAAAAGAAACAAAATTAACCAATTCCAAAATAGTTATTTAATGAAATTATATCATTGCCAGTGTTGGAGAGCTGAACAAACATCTACCCAATTTTTGTTTTCTGTTTTTCTTGATGTAGGTGTAGATTCAGACTTCCTCTTAAACTGCCACGAGGGTATATGGGACCACCAACTTAACACTAGCGACCTAAGGATCCTTTATTATCCTGCAGTAGAAGAAGAGCAACATTCTGGAATTATTCGATGCGGTGAGCACAAGGACTACGGAACATTTACTTTGCTGATGCAAGATTCAGAGGGTGGTTTAGAGGTAAAGTAAACAACAAATCCAAGAATTAAATTCTCAAACAATATCCTACTACGGTAAGATGGTGATTCACTAATTAAATCAACATTAACTTGTGTCATAATAACCATGTTATCTCATATGACTTTCTCCCTAAAATATGACAAATCCTCTAAAGAACATTAATACGTTAGATACGGTAAATTTGTGTAATGTTTGTATGTAAACATTAGCTTTTGTTCTTTGTTTCACTCATGTAAACACTGTGGAATGTGGAACTATTTACAGCGTTTTTACTTTCCTTACCCTATACTAGGTAAGGTAAGTATTGCGATCGACCCAAAAATTCGATGTCGAGTTTTCATAATATCTTTACGTTTCAAGGCCCCCTGAGTCCAAAAAATGCATTTTTGGCAATTGGTCTGTCTGTGTCTGTGTGTGTGTGTGTCCGGAGTGCACAGGGCAAACGGCTGGACGGATCGAACTGAAATTTACAGGATATCTTCAAACACGTAAACAATTAAACCCATGTAAATTTGAAGCAAATCGGAGGTGGTGTCTTACCGTGGGACCAGTTTTTAGCACATTTTTGGTATTTACTCCAAAACCCCTCTAACGATTTTGATTAAACTTTGCTAACATACTCTACTCAGACCCCTTAACACGCTATGTACGCTATATACCCTTAAAAATTCGTTGAAAAAAGTTATTACAAAAACGCAAGTTATTTTGTTTGTATCTCCGAAATGGCTGGTCCTATCGACTTGAAAATGGTCTCATTCGATTCAGCGTCCAAAAGAATGTCAAAAAAGATACCCCACTCAACTTTTTCCATTTTTTCAAAAATTGACCCCAAAAACGCCCTTTTTGGGGGCAAAAATAACTTTTTTTAAACTAGCCGTGTTTGGTATCGACCTTGACATTTTTGGGGGTGAGAAATCGATTGAGACCAAAATCAGGTCCGTGGGATTAACCGTTTTGAAGTTAGTACCGCTTTCTTCGAAACGGATACTCCTATTAACTCGAAAATGGTATCATCAATCTCTCGCTCGAAAAATTTGGTAATTGATACAGCATCTATTTTGGTAAGGAAAGTTGTGTGATGTGCACACCAGATGTTTTTATAGAGACATTATTTTCCAGATCTGATACACAAGAGCGGTTTTGAGATATACAGGGTGTCTCCGAACTCTCTGGACCCCTTTTGTTGACATGTTCCTGGAATCCAGACAAACATAATTCACAACATAAACATGGGTCTATGATGCTTATTTTTACGTCTGTCTGTCTGTATGTGTTTTTTTTACAATGTAGCCTAATTAATATTTTTGGAAGTAGAAAAGATATTGACATCAAACTTTGTATACATATTTGTTGCGTAACCTTTTATCACTGTACGAAAAATTAGAACATTATTTTAAATATTTTCAAAATGGCGGCTGTTTATAATTTTTAATATCAAATATCTCAAAAACCGCTAACTTTACAAAAAAATTACAAGAAACAAAAAAGTTAACTTTTTTAATAACAAACACAATTGTTTTTTTATTTTATCTGTAGCTCAAAGGATAACAGAGATATTGACAAAAAAAAAAGGAAAACTTTATATCTTGCTAGTTGTCAACAATACCCAGAATTACTCTAGAAACAAAATACTTTAATGTTATTATGAGCTAAAATAATAAGTTAGTTGCATAAAATTCCGAGCACTTTCTGAGCTGATTCCACTAGCAAAAAATAATGAAAAAAGTTCATATTAAATTCATAGGTCCGGAAATGCTTCGTTAGAGAGTTACAGCTGGCGAAAGATTTCACCCGAGTTTCAGATTATGCACAGAAACGAATCCCTATTGAAAAATTTAGGGTGTTGATTAAGGAATAAAATTAAATTTAACTTACATAAGATGAGCAGATAAATTTAATAAAATAGGACCCCTGTAAATCATGTTTTTTGAGACTGAATTTTGCGTTTTGGGTCAAATATCGCAACAATTGCAGTTACAGAACTCTGACCTATTTTATTAAATTTATCTGCTCATTTTACGTAAATCAAATTAAATTGTACACCATAATTAACGCCCTACATATTTCAATAGGGATTCGTTTCTGTGAGTAATCTGAAACACGGGTGAAATCTTTCGCCAGCTCTCTCTAACGAAGCATTTCCAGACCTATGAATATATGAACATTTTTTTTTTTTGCTAGTGGAATCAGCTCAGAAAGTGATAGAAACATTATGCAAACAACTTACTAGTTTAGCTCATAATAACTATAAAATATTTTGTTCCTAGAGTAATTCTGGGTATGTTGACAACTAGCAAGAAATACATTTTTCCTTTTTTTGTCAATATCTCTGTTATCCTTTGAGCTACAGATAAAATTAAAAACCCATTGTGTTTGCCATTAAAAAAGTAAACTTTTTTTGTATCTTGTAATTTTTTGTAAAGTTAGCGGTTTTTGAGATATTTGACATTAAAAATTATAATGGCCACCATTTTGAAAATACTTAAAATAATGTTCTAATTGTTCGTACAGTGATAAAAGGTTACACAACAAATAGGTATACAAAGTTTGAGCTCAATATCTTTTCTACTCCCAAAAATATTAAGTATTTTGTAAAAAACACATACAGACAAAAAGATAAGCACCGTAGACCCATGTTTATATTGTGAAATATGTTTGTCTGGATCCCAGGAACATGTCCAAAAAAGGGGTCCAGAGAGTTCGGGGACACCCTGTATAATACATTTTAAGTACGGTACTATGAATTAAGTTAATGAATTAATTACTCATTACATTATCTCTCTTTCAGAATGGTTTTTTACATTTCATAGAGAATTGTATATTTAGTCCATTTATTGATTTTATTTAAATATTTGAGCAATTATTACAATATTTTATTGTGCGTGTTAAAAGATAAATAAAGAGTTTTTAATTGAAACATGCAAAGGTGAAAGCTGACGCGTACATATTGAATTGACTGAGAATAATGTGGTAAATAGTTTTGAATTGACCAAAACCATTTCATTACAAAATAAGACTCGTGTAATGTCACTTACTTAGCTTAATTTAATCAAAATAAATGATAAATTTTAATAAAAGTAGAATTTAACACTAATACAAATAATTCAACTTCGTATTTTACCTTGACAAATTTATTTATTACAAAATACAAACTTTAAAAAAATTATTTTTCCTTCTGTCTTTATTTGTAATGTTCATGTGGTGAAAAATCGTTTGTGTTAACAGATGTTATCAAAATCATTTGTACAATTAAACAGCTTTTAAAGTATACAAATGATTGTTCACCACAGTTTGTTATTAATATAGTATAACTAGCTGACCCGTACGGCGTTGCCCAAGGTGGTTGGTTCAGTCTTTTTAACGTAATTGTATTCTTTTTAAGTGTTCAGTCAGTGAGTGGTATTTGGCTTATATATATAGACCTTAAATAATAAAAGCACTATTGTCATAATAATAAAAGATCTGAAATTATGATTTTAGTAACTTTGATCCCCCCAAACCCCTCCTAAAATTTCGAAATTTTTCATCCCCTTTCTTAGTGAGCACCTATGGCCCTAGAGGAAGCTACATACCAAATTTCATTCCAATCCGTGCGGTAGTTTTGAAGAAATCGTGATTTAATAACTTTGATCCTCCCCAAACCCCGCCTAAAATTTCGATTTTTTTTTTTTT